>VZRN01006152.1:122274-151105 GCA_013397935.1 Dasyornis broadbenti
CCGCCCCTCACGGCACCTGCGGCGCACCCTCCCACACGAAGTCGCGAATCTCTCAGTTGTGGGATTTTTAATCCCTGCCTTAAATAAAGTATGATTTAAAATTATTTTTTGGCTTCTGCGAAACCAATTTAGCAAATCCCTGCTGCAGACGTGCTGAGGGGAAGTTTAACTCACACCCTTCCCGCCAAACGCCTCGCTGTCGGTGCAGGTTTGGGTATGGCCGATTTCTGAGCCGCACTAAAGGTAGCGCAAATGGTAGAAATTCCGTGAGGTCAATTACATTTTCTCAAGACAATGTGGGGTTAAAATCTATAGAGAATGCCTGTTAAAGTGTTTCCAGCCTCGCTACTTTTCTTTATTGAATTTTCTAACCCTATGTTAAACACACTTAGTCCCACTGTATTTTTCACTGATACCCTGCATCCCTCACTCTGGAGATGGGGTTGTTCCATTACTGCGGGTGAGGGAGTTACGATTCCCTGTCTGAATTGCATTAGCTTTCACAAATGGGAAATAAAATTAATAAATTTTACAACTGCCCTTTCGATCTAGCTAATTTACCTCACAATTGCCCAGTGATTGTTAGCTCACCTAATGGCTGACAGTTCAATACATCGGATTAACTCCATCCCTGGCGCTTGTCTATCCAAACCTTCCTTTCTATGACAAACTCAAGACAAAAACTTAAAGGAAAAAAGCTATAGTCACCTGAACGTTGCTTTCCCAAACATCAGGAGAATTTAGAGCTCTTAATTCAGGAATATTGTTCTTTACTTTCTCCTCTTTTTCTCCCTTCTACTCTCATGACACAATCTAAATACCCCAAATTTTACTGTCTTCTAAGATACAGTACAAGGTCCATGAGCTAGACTTAGAGAAAAAAGGAGAACTTGTTGTCACAAGTGTGTGAGGTTATTAATCCCTGGAATAGAGAATACATCTGAAACCTTGTTGCCCTCTCAATAATGTACAGAAATGGATTTTCTCCCAGATTAAGCTTCTCGACTGGATGAGTATATCCTCATACAGGCTTGTTTTGGGGACTCTATCATGAAGGATTTTCCTACAACAGGCTATGAAGTATGGGGTGGAAGTCAGCCAGAAGTGACAGAAATTCTCAGCTGTGGGTTCAAACTCAGGGTTTCCCTCCTACCCTTCTCTCTGAGCAGCTGATTTTAAGTTATCGCTGGCCAACCTGGACAGCAGCATGTGGAAGAGCGCTTGTCCTCGGAAGCACTTGGTTGCTCACAGAGATGTGCTAGACACCACACAGCTGAGGGCTGCAGCACTGCACGTCAGCAGCTGCAGCACCGAGCGCTTCTGGCAGGAATATTAACAGCTTTCATCTTTCTTGGTGCTACTTTTCAGGTTTTTTTTTTTTTTTCTCTTGAGCTGTCATTGCAGCATGAACTGGGAGTGATGTCTTAGCCATTCTCTGAGCAATACATCTTAAGACACCACTGACTGTGCTTCTGGCCAAGATTTCTGCCTGGCACACAGTATCTTACAAAAAAATAGGAAAATGAGTAGTAAATCCAGGCAAGAAATTAGGGAGAATGAAAACCTACTGAACTGCAGACAAAAGTGAGGCACATCTATACAACTGCTAAACTGCACCATGGCCTCACCTTTCCGCCTTTCTTACTGCTGGCCTCTACACACGAATGCTCTCTTTCCCATTAGTACTTTTTTCCAATTCAAGTCTTCAGATGTACTACCTCCTTCTGCATCATCAGCATTCTCTCTCAAATGAACTGAATCCCATCCTGTCTCAGGGTCTTACCACTTTCAGGCTATTACTGCAAGAAACAGTTCTAACCATTGCACGGTTCTACATCTGCACATGAACTCTTGGTCCCGCTGAAACCTGTGTAAAATTTAGGTATTTTTGTTATGGTGATCATGGCTGCAACTCCCACCACAAACTGCTCTACACAATGGACAGATTGATTATACTGTGCATCATCCCGTAAGCCAGGGAAAGGTCATTGTTTGGAGCGGTACTTGTAATAGCAGCAGTTTTCAATTAATAAAGAAATACTTTATCTAGTCCTGCCATTTCAAAGTTTAGAGATATCTTTTAACCAAACACTAATTTTTATTGGTATTATTTTTGTTGGCATTTTTCTGCAAGAAGCCATTAACTTGAGGTGGTATTTGAAAACAAGGAGCATCAAGGCAATTGCCTGTTATTAGTCATTTCATGATTACTTTTTTAAAGCTATTACAAATGCTACTAGTCAAAAGGCAAATTTACTGTAGATTTATAATGCTCTTTGGATTAATCAGAAACTTGTTAAAGTGGGAAAGGCTTTCTTTACAAGTTTAATCCATATAATGAAGGGAAAAATGTGGCCTAAGATTGAAGAAATGCTTGTGGTCAAAAATATAATCAGCTAAGAGGCTATCTCAGAGAAGAAGAAAAACTCAACACTGTTCAAGTTTCTAACTGAATTACATTTTTCCAATATTGTCATTACAATACCCTTCACTTGTGAAGTGTGTAGTGACTACTCTGTAGTAAACAATACAGGAAGCCAGTCATGTTTACGGATTTTCCCTAAAAAGCCCCTAGCTTTCAGATGGGAAACACATTGATTGTTTCTTTTCAGTACTTTCTATTTAATTTTCAACACCTTAGCCTAAAATATTCCACTATCTGCACACATTGTAGTAATATCTTTCAAACCAGTGGAAGGAAGTTGCTAATTACATGCCGTGGGTGCTGACTGCTTGGCAGCAGAAAGGCAGTTTTATCTCCAGGCTTAGAATAAACTATTGTTATAAATACGTTTTGTTCTGTGTTAATCAGGGTATCGAGACAATTGTCATCTTTGTACAATGATCAAATAGGCAGCTCTGGAATTCAAGAAGCTCAGGAATTCATTAGGTGTGTCTGTTCTAAGGTGCAAACCCATCCTTCTACCGCTCAAGTCATGCCATGTGAAATGCAAGACAGATCCATTAATGAGGAGGACTGAGGATTTTCCGTTGCAATTTACCAGGAAATTTGCTTATGAAAAGAGAGAAAAGACTCGTCCTTCCCATTATATCACGTTCAGAGGTTCCAAGTTAATAAATACGCAAAAAAATAGTAGCATAGATTCAGAACATATTAATTTTAGTGAGTTGTTTTAAATGTAAGTCAATTTGAGTGAAAGCTCCTTAGCAATATCAAAATTGGCTACAGGAAAGTGATAATAGGCATAGAAAAAAATTAAAAAGAAACCAAGTCTCTGTAAGCACAATCAACAATCTAAAGCATCTTTGCCCTTGTAAACAAAGTAACCTGTAATTAAAACTTCTGTTAAAAATTTATTTTAGGATATGTAATAAAATAGGGATAAGAAAGACTTGCATTGTTACCCTAAAATCAATTCATTTTCCCCACCGGTAATAAAGGGAAAGTTCTAAAACAGTCAGGTAATTTAGAAACAGGGAAAACATTAAACTGCTATATCCAACATGT
Organism: Dasyornis broadbenti; assembly: GCA_013397935.1. Taxonomy (NCBI): domain Eukaryota; kingdom Metazoa; phylum Chordata; class Aves; order Passeriformes; family Dasyornithidae; genus Dasyornis; species Dasyornis broadbenti. The sequence goes on from VZRN01006152.1 coordinate 125,744, forward strand.
CAGTTGAGCAATAATCCAAATACTTCCCAAAGCAGAATGTCATTCACAGTCAGCAGGAAATATCATCATAATTTCATCTTTTCTTTCCCTTAGCAGAAGTAACTCTGGAGAACATGGGTAATTTATCTAATTTTTTTTTAAAGAAAAGCAGCATGCTTCAGCACTGCCTTCAACCTCCTCACACCTCTTCCCCTCTTTCTATATAAATAAATCCCTCTTGCCTGCTGTGCTCCTGGAACACACAGCACCCAAAGGGCGGCCGTGCTTCCCTGCGGCAACAAACAAAGAGCAATAACCAGAGCAGTCGGCACAGGAGTGGGAAGTTATTCAGCATGCAAGGTAACGCTGCAGGATCAATGACAGGACTGTCTGCTCCAAACTGAGAGCTCATCAGCTGGAAATCACTGAGGTGAGAAAGGACGTGGGTACCAGTCAAAGTTGGGGAATGTCTGTCAGCTGCCAAAATGATGTGTCTGGAAAATACCACAAGAGGTATTTGAAGAGGAAAAGAAGAGGTGGAAATATGGAAGTGTTGATGCTATTTCACATGGCTGAGGTACACCCTCATTTGGAAGGCTGGTTAAAATTCTGGGAAAGTGATTCCAAGGGGAAGAGGTGGAGAGAAGCGCTGTTCCCGTGATCAGGTGAATACACAGCCTGTCCCACGATACACAAGGTGAAGGTTGAGAGGTGATGCTCAGTGCAGCATTTGAGGGGGAGACATAAATATGCAGTGGTAGCTAACAAGTTTTTAAGAAAAAGAGATTTCTGGCATAATAATGATTGGGTAAAAATGGTGCAGAAAGTTAGGGTGGAAATTAAAAGAAGTTCTTAAATCCCCAGAGTGAAGCAGACCCGTTCTGTGAGCAGTGAGGGCAAAAAGCACCGTTAACTTTGAGATGGAGCTTGAGTGACCATCAGACTGTGTTCATCGTGATGCTAGAGCAGCCTTGATGGCTTAAGAGCATCTTATTGATCAATGATGCCAGTTTTTATATAGTGCTGGGAGATCAAACCCAACAAGAACATGAATAAATCCTCATCGCTGATGTTTAAGTCGCTTTTGGCTGTTTCACCTGTAGGGGTTTGTTTGTCACACTAGTTGTTTCAAGCTACCTGTAGGCACTAGAGAAGATGAGCACCTGCACTCTGTTCACATGAATATGAACATCTCCTCACGAGTCATCATTTTTTAATGAAAGCCTGTATTCTGGAACACAAGATGTTAGCCTCCAGGGAAATGTATCAGATTGTCATCTGTCCCACAAGTCAACAGGTGAAGCAAAAAAGAGGGGGAAATTGTTTTCTTTCCTGCTAGAATTAATTTGAACACCTGATCTTTCTGCTTATTAATATTTCAGTTCTCCCCAAACATGAAATGGATTGAAATACCAGATAAGCTGGTAGAACTCTTATGTTTGTCATACAGTATTTTGATTTCATCATAAGGAATTACGTCAATAGGTTGCCCATATGTAATCACACACCATGCACCGAGATCTTAATTACCCTGTTCATGAATATTCATGATAGCCCATATTATCCAGGGTATTAGCCTATATTGTTATATGTGATGCCACATGAATACCATATGGGAGAGGGATTTCAAAAAGGTTACAGGCTAATAAGAGTATTTTATTCCACTCAGAAAACTCAAGAGAAACAGTTCTTTGCAAAGATCCAGAGACTGTAATTACATGCAAAATGTTAAGTCTCCTTAAAGGGAAATGCTAACCCAGACAGACTGACGATTAAAATTAAAGGTAAAACTTCCTATTGTTATTGGTGCCCCACTGCACTAGATATTGTGCAAATATATGAAAAAGGTGACTCCCACCACAAGGAATTTAATTCTACCTTTCAACTTGGTTGTTCTAGAGAAGAAATTGTAGTAGGTTTAAGCCAGCAGCCGGTGGCCATATAATAGCAGTGAATTATAATGCTTTATAATGCCACAAATTTTCTATGTAATTCCCTGTGAAGTTTCCTAGGAACTGTGCCTAGAAAATGCTGCTTTGGCACGTCAGCCTTACCACTTCATTTCATTTACCCGTTGTGTGCCACAGCCCTTGCACATCGTGCCTGCTCCTGGGCCGTGAACTTCACGGGACAGGGCCCAGAAGCAGCTGGACAACTCAGAGGACTCCCATGGAATCTGGATGCTGCCCCCTGCCCCATCACCTGCTCCTGAAGCGTCACATGCACTTGTGATTACATGGATGTGTGAACAGTAAGGGATGCTCCTGCCATCCTTTGGTGCGGCAGGGGGAGCACAGCCTGGATCTCTGGCATGACAACACTACTGTGATTCTGTACCAACTCATCTTAGAATGCGATTTGTAACTATCTCCATAGTGTCTGGAGCCTCGATTCTGCAAACGACTCCCGTGGATGCACTGGACTGTACCCACAGGAGCTGTCTCTGTGGCAGTTCAGGTTCAGAGACCTGGATGCAGGAGGCTCTGGGAAGGCTGAGCCACACTGAGTTCAAAGAGAAGGCCCAAGTCCACCAGGAGTGAGCACCACAGCCAGCAAAGAACTGAAGAGCTCGATTTCTGCCGAGGAGCTCCCTCCTCAGTCTACTTTTGTGTATGTGTTTTTCACTGAGAGGCACTATCAGACCTCAATTAGTACAGGGCATTATTTGTTAATTCCTTGTCTAGAATTAGTATTTTGCTCTTCTAAACCCTATTTGCTGTTTGAAGCTGACTGCAGTCTGATGGAGGTGCGTGTTCTGCCTGTAGCAAAGGCGCATTCACCTTCTTTATCCTAACACTGCAATGTTTCTCCTCTTTGACATAAACAGTGTCCAAAGCACTCTAATCCCATCCACGTCCAGTACAAATAGAACAAACAAGGAATGATTTATGCACACTTGACTGTGCTCTGTATCTTACTATATGAAGATGAATTACTGTGCTAGACAGGGACACATTCTCTTGAAAAATCCATCTTTGTAGATTCTGGCACTCAATCTCATGTCTTGTTCAAATGTATTTTAGCATGCTATTGCCACTTTCCACTTGGTGATGCTACACACAGCAGAGTGGCCCTGGAGGAGTACTGAGGGAGGTTCCCTTGCCAGCAGACTGCCATAGCTGCAAGATACAGCTCCCAGCCTATCACTTCCAAATGATTCTGCTCTTTTCTTCTAGTACAGATGTCATTTCCCATCTTCTGCCAGATGCTGATAATGTTATTTAAGCAAAAGAATGAATCCTCTCCCTCTTTCCTTCCCTCATCACATCGTATACACTGCACTCTGCCCTTGTAGCCACTTCTGGGACAGGTCTGTCCATTTATACACAGAGCAAGAATTTAACTTTGTTGACACTAGACAAAAAGCTGAGAGTCTGCATCTTGTGGGAAGTTTTATACAGAGCTATGGTATGGAACTGATGTGTTCTTCTAGGGAAAAATCTGTTTGAAAAACCATAACTCGTTGATATACATTCACTTGCTCTCAGAAAGGACCCAATATAGTTTTCCTTAAGTCACTGGACAGGTACATTAGCCATTGCTCAAACTAACAAAGCAATAAATTAACAACAGATAAGCTAATTTTCCCCATTCTCCTTTCATTTCCTTCAGCTTTCAGTATGAACCGATCAAACTCAAATTTAATTTGTCTCCTCCTACAGTATCTTACTCTCTACCCATGTTAACACTGAATAAAATCCATTTTCAAGCTCCTTCTTCCAAAGGTAACACAGTAACAGCACTCATGTGAGACAAGCTGCATTGCAGTTTTTAATAAATCAGTCTTTACAAAAGCATTTCTAGAACACCTCTTCTAGAACTGGCAGAGTAATGAAGAATGTCCCTACCTCTTAGTCTCAGAGCAGAATATTAAAATACTTTTCAACAGTTCAATTTCACTGTGAAGTTTTTAAATTATAGTCTATGTTCTTATTTTACTCAGTACCGCTTCCCTTGCAAGAGGGAATGCCCTGTGATTTCAGGGCCACAGCCATCAAGTAAGCTGCTCACTGGCTCTATCCCAGCTAAGATACCAGACAAAACCACCTGTGGTGGTGCTCGGTGCTTTCCTTGCTGAAGGCATCCATTGGGCACTGAACTGAGAACTCTCACCTCAAAAAAGCACTGAACAGCAATTAAGGAAAGTTTATTATTAATTCTTCCTGCATACAAAGTTACCACTGACCTTGGAGAATCTTTTGCATTATAGGACCAGGTCTCAGATGGTGGTGATTTCCAAGTGGTGTGGACATGAGCCAGCTTGAAACATCAGCTCTAGGAGCATAAAGCTCTGTGAGTGTAAGGATGCCCTTAAGAAACCCAGTTGTATAGGTTTTTCCTTTAAAAATAATGAATCACATTGCTTTTTCCATCCTTCAAATAAAAAGAATAATACTTTTCCATATAATTGTGAGGCTGCATTCCCAACATGATTTAACAAGTGTGATGACAACTCCTGTATGCTTCGATGGACTGTTGCACAGAAAATGTCCCCCTATTCTGCAGTAGACATTCCCCAGTGCAACATTTTTTCTTTCAGCTTTAATTGAATTTTGCAGCATTTGCTTGTTCATGTTGTTGTCCACGTAAGCTTTTCCTTTCTCGCTCTCTTTTTTTTCCTTTTAAATTAGATGAGCCATTTACAATACGCCTTCTACCAGGTTAAAGAATAGAAGAACAGAAATCCAACTTTACATAACTGCCGACAACTCAAATTGTTAAATCAAGCCAAGAGTCAGTATAATGCAATGATAATTTTCGTAGGGTAGATAGAATATGAAATATTTTTATATCCCTAGTCATTAACAGAGTACATTAGGTTTATGTTTTGAAATCAGATTGTTACCAAGAGCTTTGTGTTAAAAACTATTTTATGAAGCCAAGAAAGGAAAAATCCGAGACTTACTGAGGAGCTGGGAAATTGCCACCACGTTGAACACTCGGTTACTTCTGCCCTGAACTGGCAGCTTGGGCAGTATTCTTATAGGAGCACTGGGAGAAGCTCTATCACATTAACCCTCCTGCCATCTCATGCTCAGATGGTTGAGGACAAAACAGATATTTAAATTATAGTGCCTGTTCAGTTCCACTCATTTCTTTCACTGCTGACCAGGAGCAGTAGGATTTCAGGAGTCATCTCTCCTCTTCTGCTACTCGTAATTATACATTTTCTGAACTGCCACTCGTACTTTATTGTGCACAAGACAGACAAGTGCTCTATCAGCTGGAGTTCTGGGTATACTCAAACTTTGTGTGAGCTCTCCAGTGGGTGTCCAGAGATTTCAATGCTCAGTGTCAATACAAGAACTCAGCTTTATTCTCTCACCTCTTCCAGCTGTGCACTGTCTCATAGGTGTAGACACGATGAGAAACGTAAAGCACAAGAAAAAGGACACGAATCAGAAAGGCCCCGGTGCTTGCAATGATGAGTTTTTGAAGCCACAGCATCTGATATTGCATCCTTTCCTGCTGAGCTAAGAACAAACTGCACATACAACCAACCCTATGGCAATCTGCATGCGTGTGTTCATTGCTAACTGTCAGCTGCGTAATCTGTTATTCAGAAACCAATCCTATTTCCTGGAAAACATCCTCAGATCCTTCCTCAACTATTTTGCCTCCATGGCTCCTCAATTAGCCTCTCATGAATGAGATGAAGGACTTCTACACTTCATCAAAAATCACACGACCCTTTCTTTGATCCTTTTGCAAGAGAGCAGCATTACTGGTATAAAGTGTCTGTTGAAAATACCCCTTTTCTGTGTGCTTCATAATGTGCACTTCTCCAAAATTCATCAGTTACTGGAATCTCACTTAATCAAAGTGAATAAAAACATCAGCATCATGTTTTTCACAAAGTTTACATTTTGCTGTCACCCACACTTCCTGAAAAATAATGAGCTCCCCCTACCCCAACTTCCCAGAACTTTCATCCTTTTTTTTTTTAGCTTTTATACAGTGTACAGCACACAAAAAAGACAACCTGGTCTGTCAAGTTGCTGAAAAACATCTACTAAACCTTATCCAAAAATTCCTACATAATGAAACCTCTCCTGTACTCCAGTCAGTCCCCGAGACTGAAGTTCAAGTCTTAAAGGCTCATTTTCAATGTCTCCTCAAGCAGTAGAAATCCAGGAAGAGATTTCTTTTGAGAATGAGCAGAGCCTATGTCCATGTTGCTGCTGAATTTCATTTACCTCTATGAGAAATAACTGTTCTTCTTTCTGGTAATTGCAATTAGCAGAATATATTAGAACATTTTTCTATTCCTCTTTTAAATTAAGGCAGTAAGACTCAAATATATGAAGCTAGGACGCAGATGTAAAGGGTCATAAACCAACAAGGGTAATAAACAAAGTCCATAACAGCAGGGATCCAGTGACACTGCATCTGTTCAGTGAAACTGGACTGGGCTATTGGGACAGGAGGGATGAGGGGATTGAAGTGGATAATCTTGAAGTAGGGGAATCCATAATGAGCCTTGTGAGCTGTAAGAAGATAGATAAAAAATGTGCTGGATGGAAACGTTCTCTTTCAGTCTGTCACACTTGGTCCCTCAGCGAGGTACCTTAATCTTGGCTGCCTCCTCCTGTTCTCTGCCACACAGATGATCCCATCTGAGAGACTCCTGTATAGAGTCCAAGGGAGCAGAGGCAATGGGCACACACGGATATGCAGGAGGTTCTATCATTTTTCAGTGTGCAGATCGAGCACTGGCACAGGCTGCCAGCCAGGCTGTGGAGTCTCCATCATCCCAGAGCTCTACAAAAGCCATTAGGAATGCTCCTAGGCTGCCTGCTGTGGGTGACACAGCAGGCGCAAGGGAGCTGCATGAGATGACACCCAGAGGGCCCTTCCAACCTCGGCCATTCAGTGATTCTGTGACACTAAAGGATTTCACTCCACACTTGCTTCTTCTGCTGTGTGGGTGTTGTGGCACAAATGCCTTAAACTCAATTTTTATACGTTTTCTAAAGTCACCTGTGAGATAATTGTTTAACTTGCTTGATTTCCCTAAGGACAAATTAGATTCTCCTCATATATGCTTTACCTTTTCCTACATTATTATCTTGCTCCTGTAGACCTTGTTCAATGAGGTAAAAAACCTGTGATTTTAATGACAATACTGCCATAGTTACTGCAGGATTGTACCCTAGAAAATCATCAAACTTCTCTCTTCTTTTTTTTTCTAATTGCCATTTTAGAGGCAAATTACCTGTGGTGCTTCCTGCAGTTTATTTATGCTTCAGAGTGCAGGAACACACAATTTGCAGATCTTTGCCTATAAAAGCCCTTCACCCTGCTGATAGCTGATATGATTAAAACCCAAACCCTGGTGCTCCTAACTCACACTTGAATTTAGCCTGGTGCTTTGTCAGCAGCCATCCAGTCCCTCTGCTCTCAGGTATGACTGGAGGGGCCTCTGCTGTGCCAGCCTGACAGCTCGAGCCAACCCTGGCAGCCTCTGAGTTTTACAAGTGGCTTTGCTTTAAAAGCGGTCTGTGATGCTGGGACCAGAATAAGCACAAAATATGTTACCATCAGATATACAAACAAATCTCTGAGGCACAGGAGATGTTCTTACAAGAATGTTCTGCTCTGCTTGGTTGAGTCTTCTTGGTCTGAAGACTTTTAGACTATACCAGAATTGGAAATAATTCAAAAGCTGGAAAAATAAATCTCTTTGCAGAGATGCTTGCCATCATTTTCAAAGAAAACTTAATTAGTTTTCTCTCCCTGTGACCAAAAAGCATGTCTTTTCTATTGTCAGACCTGGAAGAATTATGAAACTTAAGCACAAGTACATGTCGTGCTGCTAATGAAGCTTTGCCTTACTTTCAGTCCACTCTATGCAGAAGCAATCAGACTGAATCACACACAGTAAAACTGACCCAAACCTAAAAAACCGAAACCAGCCCAAAACCCTGTTTTCTCCTAACTATGAAGAATTTAGGAAAAGAGTAAAAACTGAAGAGATGTTTTTCTTCCCTCTTGACCTCTAAAACAAATAAAAATATGTAAATAATATATACCTTGAAGCTGATCCCTCTTTACTTCTGGTTGATACTTGACTTAAACGCATGCAGAGCAGCTGGAAGAATAGTCCACTACAAAAAAGGAAATGACTACAAAGTCCACGGTTTTGTTTTGATAAATACTTAAGGCGGTCCTGGTTCACGTTCATGGAACTACGTATCTCCTTAAAAATAACTTATTTCATGTCACTGCTTTTGGGGAATGTCTGTGGAAACAGTACACATGGGGATGCAGCTGTGAAATAACTCCTGCTTTCTCTAAGCCAGTTTGAGATAATTAACTGAAGGCCAAATAGTTATTTCTATTGTTTTTATTTTTAATAGAGAAAGAGGGATGTGCACTTGACTTGAGAACCAGAGGACTTAACTCTCTGAATCTGAGATACACAACTCAGAGATACAGTCAGTATGGAAAGCTTTAGGAACTACAATCTTTGTATGTCCATGTACTTTCATGCCATGCACAGAATTGAAATAATTTTTAATATTCATACGGTAAATATGTGCATGGTGATATTTCCTTTATTGCACAGAATTCTACCTTTCCAGCTTGACAGAATGTTGGGGTGGTTTCCCTCTAAGAGCAACTGGAGATGGTGTCTAAATTGCTCCGAATGTGTAGACAGGGAAAACGAGAGAGGAACAGCACCTGCAACTTCATTAAGATAATAAATGTGGAAGGTGATTTATGCAAACAGACAGGGTTGTGGGTTTTTTACTCCAAGCTAGGAAGTACCTCCTCCAGGCTGCAAGAACAAGGCAGAGACACTTAGCAGGAAAGCAAAGAACAGAACATGTGACCATTGAAATGAAGTTGCGTGTGGATGCCTTAATTGTTTTGTCTCACCCCTACTGGGTATGACAGCAAACCTTCTATAAGTAACAAGTTGATTAAATGCTCGTGTTCGAACTTGTAACAAGGCTGGAGTTAACAAAACATCTTGCTGTAGAAATGTTTGAACATTTTATCCTAACATTTATTGCCAAAATTATTGCCTGTAAGCCCTTGACATTGAACCTCTTCACTCAGTTAACTGCTTGACAAACACGGGACAAAATCACTGTGCTTACTGAAAAATGCAAATATCAGGGAAGAGATAAATACAGACACACCAAGGGCAGGCAAAGAAACCTGTCTGAAGTCATTCTAATGCTTCCGAGCAGTGCAAGGAAAAATAAACACAATATAACTGAAGGGGCTGAAATAGGAGGATCAGAGAAGCTGGAGGAGTCTGGGTTAAGGAAGTTCAGGTGAAGATCAATGGGCTTGTGAAGAGCAGCGAGAAGCAGGACGGAATTTATGAATATGGAAGGGATCTCAGTAACGCCCTCTTTGCTCACTGAACCAATCAGAAATGAAGATTCTCTGACATATACAGACATTTATGTCCTTCCACTGTTCTCATTAAAACTGGTGTACAGTTACTTGTAGGTTCGCAATGTGTTGAAATGAAGAAGGAAAAAAAGGTACTTCTGAGAGCAGTTAATGTGGAATTAAATTAGTTTCTCCACAGATCAGAAGATATGTACATAGCAGAACCTCATTGATTTATATCAGCGTGTAAGAAAGAGCAAAGGACAGTGAGACATCACTCCTTACAAAATTGCAAAGCCATACCCCAATCAAAAGTAATCAAAGCAAGAGAAAGAACAATATGGAAACAATTCTGTTCTGAAGGATCATTTTCTAAAAGATTTTTTTAAGGAAAGTAGAAATAAAACAGTTTGGTGTTCCAGAAACAGTTTTCAAAACAGATATCATTCAAGAAAGCAGGCATTTTACCTCTGACTTCAGCAAGGGTTTTTCAAACCTAGAAGGTACCTTCTGTACGGTACTCTCTGCAAATAGAGTGAATTCATAAGGAAAAGCACAGTTTGGGGAAAATCAAAGTGATTGTGATTCAGTGTGGGAGACAAGGAGAGAGGTAAATGTATGCATCTGGCCTGACATATGTTTTGGCTCGGTTCTGTGCAAGGAAAAAGATACATCCTGTAAAGAAATGTCACAAAGAACAAGTGATAAATAATGAATAAAGATTCTGCTTTGTTTGTTTACAGAATATCAAGAGCATCCTGCTAGGTGCATTTTCAATTATCATTCATTCTGCACAGCCCTACTGTGATTGCTTTAACCTTGATTTTAAGACAGCAGTAACAGTAATGTGCAAACATATTGGTACAGCCAGAGTAGCAAGGCAAGAATGGTGAAAAGTGTATTTATAAAGCAGTAAAATCACATTAAAACTGCTATACAATAAAAACTACATTGTAGCAGCATCTGGGAAAAGGGTAGTCACAAACCAATAATATCCTATTAAAACTAATGTGCAATAAAAGCAGATCGCAGCAGAATTTCTAACAGTTGTGAGGAGCAGGGCTCTGGAAATGGGTTTTTGACCTTTCCCAGAATTGCTGGCTTCAGCTCAGCTCTTGGGGCACTGCTCAGGAAGCACCCAGGACACAGCTTGGGTTAAGTAGGGAGATTTCTTCCCCCATTAATCAAACAAACTCACAAGTGTGGTGAGTTAACCAATTATGCAGCAAGTAACCTTACTAGAAAGTACACATGAATCTAATTAAACTATCCTGAGGAATAAAAGAATGAAGAGATGTGTCTGCTTCAAAATAAACGTTTTCAAATAGCGCATGGCTGTATTTTCACAAATGTTATGCTCCTGCACCCAAGCTGCAGTGAGAGTAACTGCATTTGAGAATAAATAATGGGATATTTTTGAATAAATTATTCTTCCTACAATCTGAACCACCTTTGCTGAAGCTCCGATTCTTCCCTATGGAAGCTGTAACCTAACATCCACCCAAGTTCACTGGAATTTTTGCATGTCACTGAGCAAATGTCAAACTCCCCACTGCTCAGGTACTGTTACACTAAGACAATCTGATACAGAAAAGCAAGAAAAATTAAAAGTAAACATTGGAAAATAAAATTAATGTCTGTCAGGCCTGCAGTGGCTTAAATTCACAGGCTACTCTGCAACCATAAACAATCCTTCCTCAAGGTAAGCTGCACACACAAAGCCATCAGGGTACAACAAAGCTCCAGAAATGTGCTCAGGAGACAAAAAAAGAAAGAAAAAAGAAATGTTGTGGTGCAAGTATGATTCTTCTGTGATAAAGTGGAAACTGCTGGGAGACCAAGCGGGTACCAGCTGAATTATTTCATTAGGGACAACACTGCACTGTCAGCCACTTCTCCTGTGTCTGTAGAGGGACTCTGAGGGTGCTGATGACCACCCTGCAGGACGTGTGACAGACATGGGGCTCAGAACCATCCCTGCTGACTGACACCACCACGAGAGCGGGGTCTGACCGTGTGTTGCTGCCCTTCGGGGGATCAGGACAGGGCTCTTCACTTTCTGCGTCCCACAGAAACAAATGTATGTCATGTGCTCTGCAGAGCAAGGGTAAGCTTTTTCTGAAAGGCTCCCACAATCCCAGGTAACAAATGGTTTATCCTCGTCACCTAAGGAGACTTCTTCCAGACTTCTGCTACTGCAGATGTATCGTGCTCCTTGTTCTAGTGGAATTAATAACTATAGCGGACTAAAACCCAACCCTTAGCCCAAACCAAACCCTGGAAATCCACACATACTCAGTATGCCTTTATATGATCCTTCACTTAATTCTTTCCCAGAAACTCATCTCATGTACATCACATACATGAATGTGCTGGCCTCATGTTTTAAACATCTGAAAAAGCCAATTAGGCTTGTCACTGATCCCGTTGTTTCTTTCTTTTACATTAAGGTTTCTTTATAGTTGAAATCTCTATATGGGCTATGTCTCCAACAAAAGTAACAGAAAAACAAGGAGTTGAATTTTATTCCTCTTGTATAATGAGCTTCCAGTATGGCACTTACAAAAACTCTGTTCTCATGTAAAGTAAGCAGGAGGGATTAAAAGAGCAAGGGCTGTATTTTACATTCACTTATCAGCTGCGGCTCACAGCTCTTCCATGAACTGTATTAGCTCATTAAAAATCCATTGAATGTCACATTGCTCAGTCAGGATATACAGGGAGATCCTGTTCTCTTCTGCGACTGACAGGCATCACAAGAAATGTGGTGGGCTGAGTGACACGAGTGGGGAAGCATGAATTCGTAACAGCACAATGCAATGGAAAAATATTTTTCACTGTGATTCCATTTATATTGGCAGAGATTTAGATCCAAGTTCTTGAGATCAAAATTTGGTTTGGTGTAATTTTTTTTTCCCCAGTGTGAAACAAACAAACAAAGAAAGCATAAACTGGGGATGCAGACAGGTCTTTTTTCACTGAAAGATAAGAACTGAGCACAAGTTAAAGATAAGGATGTTCTCCAAAGTCTGACCTTGAACTTCCTGAAGATTAACATCTCTGCCAAGCTTAGCACAACAGACTTCCTGGAATAGTCTGGACTGTGGCAGCCCCAGGTAAAGAAGCAAAAAAAAAAAAAAAAGAAATGTTTACATATTCATTTATTCTGCACTTTGTAAACTTAAGAAACCACAAGTTACGAATGAAATTTAAATCGCTCTTTACTTCACCTGAAAGAGACTGCCGACGTCTAAGGAAAGCTTTTCTTGAAGAAAAGATTTTGGGTGTTTGGGGGACAGCAGATTTTTATTTGGGCAGGTTGCCGATGTCTGCTTTTACCTGGATGTGCTCCCCACTGAAGCTAGAGGTGACCAGGACACAATATAATTACAATGTAACTCATTTTGTGACCAGAGCATTATCCCACTGGGGAGTCTATTGGAATAAAAGGATGGATGTGGCATTTGCACATTCAGCCCTTTCTACTGAATCAGTGCATGTCTGCCTCAGTCCTACATGAGAATACTGGTGATTGCAATTCTTTACTGTTGAGATGATTCCTAGTTTATAACAGGAGAAGTTTTTTACTACAAAATACAGGAGGAAGTTTTCCATCAGAAGACAAAGACAAATGATTGCTCTCCTCCCAGACTGAAGTACTAACTGGATACATTTAACAGCAATGTAGTTCAGGCCTCTACTTTTCTTAATTATTCCCCTTTTCAGAGGAAAATCACAATGATTTCATTGAAAATAATAATTAGGAAAGCTGCTGTTGTGTTCCACATCATGAGAGATGAATCTCTATTTTCATCAGCCAGGAGGAGTGAAACTCAGGGATACAAAAGCCAAAGTAAGGATTTCCAGGCACCACGAAAAGCCAACATCAAGCTGCGGCTGCCATCAGTCAGCTGCAACACCTAAACCCTGCACCAGTTCTCTGGCCAGGGAATGACCAGATTTGGAACACAATGTATCCTAAAATTCCCTCTTTCTACATCCGTATCACACTGTTGCTGCTGTCTAATTCTTTGACTAGCCTCACCTCAGGGTCTCTTTAATCAGTACCATTTCCAATTTCTCTTGCTCATTGAGCCTGTGTGCTTAGGAATAATTTCCCCAGGGGAGATCTCTCTGCATTTCTTTTTCAGGTTGATTCTCATTTTGCATTTCCAGTGCATATACTTTTCTCACTAGGCACTATTTTGTTCTTTTATGTCTCTATTCCTATAGTGTTTATAGTACCTGTCACCTCAGTACCACCTACAAATTTTATTCATGTTCTTTTTCCCTACTCCAAAATGCAGGGTTTCTTCAGTATTTATGATGAAGCATCTTACCCTACCCATCCTTACCCACAGAATAACAAGATCTCTTAAAACAATGACTTAAAGAAGTCATTTTGTTTAATTGGAAAAAGATCTCATTTATTTCCTTTACAGAGTTGTTTAAGCTTGCCTGGTTCATAAATTTCAAAAGTTTACAACTGAAAAATAGCACTATAAATCAATACTGTAAAGTCTGGAAAACAAGAACTGGTCCACACTTGTACCTGGGTGAACAAAATATGCTCATTTGTCCCTAGCAAAGCTCAGATACCCATGCCAATGGCAACATAAAGCCTAAATTCGACTAATTTTCCCTAACCATGGATATGAAACAGGTCACAGCATAACCTTGTATTTTCTACCCAGCTGGCCTTTGCAGCCTACCGATGTATTTCCACTCTTGACAGTGCCTGACCCATATCTACGTTTTCCCATTAATGATTACAAGCCATGATTTTCCTACAATCCCCCTGAAAATGTTCATATTGAACAACAGCACAGAATAATCATTAAAATACATGCTAGGAGAATTGAGAGGTTTATTTTTCTCTTGATTGTAGAAGAAATTGCTAAGGTTTGGCAAGCTGCTTCTTATGTAAATGCTTTCTTTTCTCACCACCAATACAACGTCACAGTTATTTAAGGGTTTGCTACTATGCCACGAGAAAAGTATATTTTGGTTGCACTTCAGAGACTGTCAAGAACTATTTTTAAATTGGTAAACAATGCAGTGGAGTGGCTGCAAAGTAATGACCTGAAAAGGAGGAAGAGAAAAGTCGGGTCTTCAGAGACGTCCAGCTGGGGCTGTGGGGAGATGCCCTGAAATTTTTCCCTCCACTGATTTCAAAACACAGGAATATCCAGAAGAAAAATCACTTTTTCAACATCCCTGTGGCAACAGGGAGGTGGTTGCAACAGAAAGGTCAGCGGAAACCTGAGAAATATGGAAAGTATCAAAACAAAAAGAGCTTTTAGGGAGGTGCTGCAGAAAGGTGGCCTTGCAATGTAATATTGCCTCTCTGTTACAGGTTTTAAAAATTAACAGGGCAAGTTACAGCTTAGCAGACACTCTGTAGGTAGACAGCACCCTACGGCATCCCGTAAACATCGGTTTATTCCAAGGAATAAATGTGCTGATAAATGCTATTCTAGAGCACAGAGACCCCTGTGCAAGCACAACTAAATCAGAATTTCACTAATTAAGCTTTGTAGCCACAAGGGGAGGGGGGTTATTTTTGTAAGGTCACTGCAGATAAAGACAGAGAATAGCTCAGAAATGTTGTGCAGCTGTGGAAACGACACTCCTACGCTCTTGCGAGCTGCAGTTTTCTACAGACATGGCACAGCTGAAAAGCACCAACCTTGTGTGGAAGCTGGCTACGGGCTTTTCCACCTGCTTCTCGGATAAAAGATGACAAAGAAAGCAGAGAAAGTTGCAGAAATAACTGATCTCCTGTAACAAAATTCTGCCTGATAGAGACGGAGATCAAACCATCCCTGGCTCTTCAAGAAACATTATTAGTTAGGTGTAGGACCTGCTGCCAGCAACATCACAAAGTTCCCAGGGAGAAAATCCCTTCAGTTGTGTCATAGGCCATGACAACCAAAAGAGTTAAGGGCACCTCACCTCCCCAGACATGACTGTGAACTTGGCACATCCTCAGAACAAAACTTAATTTCTGTCCTTCCTCTTTGGTGACATTTTCTCAAAAGGCTTTGTCAGTTGTAAAGCAAAAGCAGGTTCTATTGGAATAGAAGTTTAACGAAGCAAAAGTGTTGTGTACCGAGCAAACAGAGCCGTGCTGTACAAACCCAGGCAAACCAACCAAGGCAAATCCTGCACAGGTACAATGAGCAATGCTATCAGCCCACAGCGGTCAGGGGAAGTGCAGATGAGCTCCAACTGCCTTTCCCCTGGTTCTGCTCTCACAGGAAAGTCTCACCATCTGTCTTCCCATGACAGGTGTGAATATATGAAGTCAGCTTGCAAACTTCTGATGAAATTAATGGGCTGCTTTATTCTGCTTCACGTGATCCAGAGTAATGTGTCTCCATGTACTGAATTACAAGTATGACCATAAAAGTTACAGAGGATATTTCATTATCTGAAATTTCTTTATTGCAACAGATCTACTGGTTTACAACCATGGCTTTATACTCACTATTATTCACTTCTCCTGTCCTATGCAACTTTATTCTCCTGGAATAACAAGGACTCTTAATCTTTCTATTGATAGACTTAAATGAGGAATCTCTTATCCCATGAAGGTAAGCAGGAACCCAATTATCCACTACTTGCCTCTGTGAGTGGGTAATAGGTAACACCAGAGCTCTCTGAAATGTTCAGGTAACACTTTAACAGCACTCTCCTAGGCAAAGCAGTGTGAAAACAAGCAATCCTGCCACCATCTCTGTAAGCAGAGGAAGTACCACAACTCCAACTTTACTAAAAGAAAAACTGAGGCTGAGAGAGCAAAGAAATCAGATGCCTAAAATTCAGGATTACATTCAGAAGAAGGTGCCCAACAGAGTCACCCGATGATCACATTTCAGCATTTTCTAAACCAGGCTGCTCGTTTGGGTGTCTGATGGTTTCTGTTTGGATTATGCCATTCACTTTGACGGCCTGTAAGGTGGTTTTCCATTAAATGTGAATTACCTCCTTGAACAAATAGTCTCATTTCCAAACTCAAAATTGGTTTTCAGCCATTTAGACAAATGCTTATATATTGTGTTTGCCAATTGTGTGCACATTAGGCTTAGTAAACTCATTCATCACACAGTACGAAGAACAGAAGCCAAAGGACGCAAACACAGAAAGACAGAATTTGTAACCCTCAAGCGAAACATCCCTTCAGTGCCAGTCTGTATTTACACCTAATATTGGATCTCACATAATGTCTTCAAAAACACTCATGTCCCACCTTAAACACCTGTAAAAATTTACCTAAGTTTACTAAAACTGGAAGTATTCGTGCATTTATTTCCCTGTTCCTGGCTTCTTCCATGGGCATAAACTTCAAAGGGTTACCCATCACAGCTCTAGCAATTCCAGTAGTGTTACTGATTTGTGCCTCGGCTTGTAAGAATAATAAAAATATTCCTTATGAAGTCTCCTCACTGTTGAATGTATTAAGATTGGATTAAGCTATTGGTTTGTATTTCAAGAATAAATTCATTTCAGTTTAAACTTCAGAGACAAATTAGAACTAATTTTATTTTATGAAAGGAGAAGCTCTAACACCTTTTCAAATCCAGACTTAATTTGCTTTTGATATATTAAGCACAGTTTGCATTTTAATTTGGACTGTGCTAACTTAATGAAATTGCATTAGATGCAATGGGGGAAATGCTCTTCTGAGTGTGAATTATGGTAATGGTATTAGCTTTTATTTGCTAAAAAGGAAAGAATGAATCAATCACAAAACACTACCCTGATTTATGGATACCCTGATACTTCAGTAGCCTGATGTAATCTCCTGGAAATCAAGCAGGGTGTCTTGGCCAAGACGGCACCACTGATTTCCCTCTGCTTTGGAGAACTTTGCTTTCTGCACTTGAATGCTGCCTCCACACTCCTAATGCACATTTCCATTTCTGAGGACAATCTCTGCGTGCTGGTGAGTATCTCATGAAAATTATTGCTTTAAAAGGAAATGTGCTATCTCATGTTTTCTGGCAAATGGGGTCTCCATCCCACCCACCCTCTCTCCTTTCTCCAGCCATAATCCTTTGGACCATATTTTTCTCTTCCCACATGTTCTGCACTGAAACTGGTGACACCATTCCCACTTCACTGCCATGGTAACCTAGAATTTTTTGCTTTTTTAATCTCCTGTCACGGCCCTTAGCTAAGACTAAGCAGTCTGCAGGATGCCAATCACTTGGAATATGGTCGTGCTATTGACAGTAACTGCAGGGTTTAAAAAAAATATTTTAGATTAGTTACCCACTTTTAGGAGTATGCTGGCATGTGTGATGTTTATCCTGGACAAAGACTCCAGTTAGGCCACTCTCCTGAACTACGCCCTACAAGAAAGGGGTACATCAACATCAGATGATACAGGCAGAGCCTGGAATCCATTGCTGAGCCTTTGACCAGTGCAGCTGGCCCACAGCAAGGGTCTGAGCCAGGCAGGATGCTTGGCTGGAGCTACTTAGAGGGAAAAGAAAAGATGGTGACAGCGAGGCTGCCTTCAAGTGACTGCACAGGGTAGCATTCCCCTCAGGAACGCTCGTCCCCAGGCTGTGCAAGTGATGCCACAGAACTCACCTAGAAATACTAAATTTGTTTGATATGTGGAGAGTGATGGGACAAGAGTATAATTTTCCATCTAGTTCAGACAAGGCAATTGGGTCAATGACATTTTCCCCCATCTGTCTCTCCTTGCCTTACCTCCTGTAGTCCCTCTGCCAAATTTGCCTTGGGTTACAATCTGTGCAATCAGCCTGGAAATCAAGATGGGACTGCTGGCTGCAAATAATCCCAACAGGATGAGGAAGACTGGATAAATGTTGTTGAGGAGTGGCAGGCACTACACAGCATGGAACGTGGCAGGATGGTGCAAGAGCTGCTGGTTAGACACTCCATGCCCTGCCTTTGGACTGGGAACGAGCGTCCAGGAACTCCCTGAGTAATTACCTGGCTCATTATCTGCCAGGTATGGCTTTGCCTTCACGCTGCTACACAGAGTGTTAGCCGAGGCTGGCAACAAGAATGCTAATTGGGGCTAATATTTTATGTGAGCTGCAAAAAATACAAGCTTTGAGATAACCTGGATTTCATCCCCCTGCTCTCCCTGTGCCTGGCAGTTCGGAAGCAGCAGGCACTCACCTGTTGGCCATTAAATGTAACACAAGACTGGCTTCTCCAAGTACCTGAACAATTACTTCCATCAATCAAAAATTCTGAAGTTATTTCTGCGAGGTAAATAAAGCCACCAGAACGAGAAATTTTAGACGTGATGGAGACAATAACTGAACTGATGACTAATGTGGCAGAGAGGGGGCTTTGCTTACGTGTGGAGCACTGTAACAGCCATAATTGCTAATGTCCTGTTGTCCTAACATAAAAGGCCATGGATTTTACAGAGACAGCAAAGCGCAAGACAAAATGCACAGAAATAAAACAAATGGTCTATGAGAATCATCTGTTGTCTGTGAGTAAATGGCTGGCAGCAATTTCGTTTGCTTACAATCTTGACAAGCATCTCCCCCTCTGACAGAGTAACTAACGTGCCTTAGCAGTAGCTGCAGAAGCAGCCCAAAGTGATTAAATCTCGCTCTTTCTTGCAGGAAATTGCCTGTGAGTCTTGTCTCACAGCTACATTATGTCTCATTATAAGTTCTGTCTTCTATATAGATTGGACTTCACTTTAAGAGTCCCACAGAGCATCTGCTGTTTAAGGTTTCCTACCGATCTGCTGCAGATACATGAATATATTATGTATACATTACTGGAAATCTGAACAGCTTTAATCATGTCTCAGGAACAGTTGCTCTGTAAATGGAAATGTCTTTGTTTTTATTTGCATGTTTTCTTTACTGGAACCAAAGATGCTGAGAGCTGCTTTTTGTCACTTAGCTCTTGAAGACGGAGGCATTTTCTTAATTCAGTGAAGGTAAATGCCTCCAACCTAAGACAGCTGAAGAAATCCCCATTTTTTCAAGATAATATCAAAAATAAAAGGGGACTCAAATTGAAAATGTCTAGTTAGTGTGCATCAAGTTTTCTAAGGTGACACAAGGGTCCAGAACTCCTCAAAAAATGGTAACTCTTACATAGGCTGAAATAATGAACTTCTCTCAATTCTGAGAATGGGTAAAATTTTAAAAAGTCTATTTTTTCAGTGAAGCACAACCCGAAGTTATAAAAGTAAATACATAGACAACTCTAACGCAGAAACCACTTGGAAAAACACTTTAAAACTTTTCTTTATTTTACCACAGCTTTTTTTGCCTTTTTTAGTTCTTAACCTTTTCATCACAAGCTATCTAAGCTGTCTTGCAGTGCTGGACTGGAAAAAGAGATCCCACCTTTCTGAAAGTCTTCTAGACAGACTGAGAATACGATTCTGGACCAGGCTGTATGAGATGGGTCTTGTAGAGGAGGAAGGATTCAGACAGGGTTTCCTTAGCTCACCACCTCCAGCAGCCACCACCAGCACTGAAGCACAAAGAATGCTGCTGCTGCCCTAGAAGGGATTTGGGAATTCACGCTGTTCCTTAACGGCACTTGGCAGGGCCATTTCTGCCTTGTGGTGTCAGCAACTATTAAGAGGGAAACTAAATGTCTCCAAGGAGTTGTGCCACAGGCATGTTGTAAAGGAGCTGCAACAAGAGCCCTGAAACGGTCTGTTATGTGGCAATGGCATATTTTCGGTACCACAGAAAAGGCAGGGACTTGAACTCCCCCATTAGCGCTGTGCATTCCTGAACAGGTACCATGGTTAAATGAAGCTGCACCTGCTGGGCAGCTCTGTGATGCTCTTCTAAAATAGATCGCTTGGGAATTGTGAGGAATCTCTGTAAATTGATACTAAAGAAACGAGGTTTTAGAGATGACTCCTATATTAATAAGAACTTCTGCCTCAGACAGTGAAAGCTTTAGTAATCAGATCTGTACTTAATTATTACAGTATATTATTAAATATAACCACTCATTATTGTTGTCTGTTTTCTAGACTTGGTAATGCTTTGGACAGTAGAAAGAAGATACATAAAGTCTTCTCCTTCCCTTAGGGGAGATGAAATCTTAAGGTTTAACATTTCTCCCTAAGGAAGCCATCTGTAGAAAATGTCACGTTTCGGGGAACAGTGACTGCTGCAGCCATTCCCTTCAGCAACATATATTTACCCTTGAAAAACTCAGTTTAACCAAAATAGCCATAACTGCTCAGGTGGAATAATGCCACAGATGTTAAGAGTTATGAACACAACTGATTTCACTTACTCACAGAGAAGTCCTTTAACTCTACATTATGTCTTGACCATAATCAAAATGAAATTATCAAAAGGAAAAAAATCAAAAGGAAGACCAAAAACCAGAGAGGAGAGGGCAGCATGGTGTGAAAGCCATTGGTTCTGCTGCCTGCATGCAGAAGGTGCTGAACTCCATTCCTGTACCTGTCTGAAACCCCCCATTCCCTTCCCAGCCTTACCATGCTCAGGAGCAAACCACTGCGCACTCCACGGAGCATTCAACATTCACTACTCTATCCTACATTTCAGCATAAAAAAAACCAAGTAGCCCCCTCAGTGCTCCATCAGACTAGCCCCTGCTAGTCCTTGTACAACCCAGCTCTTGGGCAATTCTGGTCCCAGTTCTCCTCCTAAGCCTGGCCAAGAGCATGACCTTTCTTAACCGAAGTAAGGCAGAACAGAAAAAAAACAGGAAAAAGAGAAGAGGGAAAGAAAATAAAATGCTTTTCGGAACTTTTCAAAGCTAGTCCTTGTCCGAGCAACAAAAACAGAGTGAAATAAACAGCACTTGGTGTAAGTCCTGTGTAACATCTCTGCCTATTTCCATTTCAATGGGACAGATTGACGTTCTCATGCCTGGTACCTCTGACAGAGCAAGGCTGTACAGCCGAGGGAAAGCTGGTGCTGCTTTGGAACAGACATGGTGTAGGTGGACAAGAACAACCACCCTCCTGCTCTGCTGTCAATAAGCCTTTCCCAAAGAGCCACAAAAGAACAGCGAGCAGCACCAACAGAGCCATATTTAACATTTATTGACTGAGCTGTAAAAATCCATGCTCGCACTCAGGTGGAGGAAATCTGGTGTTACCTTTTCCCTACTCCCTGTAGCTCCAGCATCACAAAAAATGTCTGTAGGATTCCTGCCCCCCCCTTCATTTATCTCTCTGCTATTTTCTGTCAAAGCACTGAAATCAACAGTGGCACACTGATAGAACCCAAATTGGTTGGAAGATCCAGTACATGGTATTCAGTCAGTCAAGTATGATAGATTTAATTCATGCAGCACTTACTATTCCCAAGCTTTGCTTGTCAACAGGGGAAAAAAGGGTAGATCTGAAAAGCAATCATGCAGTTTTCAGAAAGACAAATCTTGCAGTGGTTCCACTTGCTCCCCTACCCCATTAGTTTAGATTTTTTCTTCACTCTCATTTCTGTACTCTTCATATCACTAACGCTGGCATCGTAACAAAGGGCAGCTGCTGCCAAATGAAGTCTATTAGATTTTCTGGCAATTTCTCTAGCACATGCACAAAGGTTTTAACTAGAGCATGATGACACCATTCTGATGGGCAAATTGTGAATCCAGTGTGATGAGGCACATTTAAAAGAGTGAGGATCCTACATTCTAACAAACAGACCTTATCTCAGAGTTTGGAACTGCATTTTCAGGTGGCTTCTCTTTCTCGCAAGAGACCTCTATTTTGCTTTGAATTTTCACAGTTAGTTAATGGCTTCGTTTTGCAGGAGGAGCTCTGCATCTAAACAGAATTTTTTTCCTATGTGTAGTAAGGACACTGTGAATGTTCTAAGTTTGAATGGGACTCCAGGGGAAACTTGACAAGTCCATGGAAACCCCGATATGTTCCTAACCAGAAAGAAACCATATCGTTTTAGCAAGCTGTGCAGGCAGCCATTAGATAAGGGCTAAACAACTTCAAGAAATTATCCTGATTTTACTCTTCCCAAGCATCTGCTTATAACTGCTGGTAGAAAGGGAATGCCAAGATGTATGGAGCCCTGTAGCAGGCCAATTTCTATTTCTTCTGATCAGCATGTAGGTATGGATCAGCTTGCTCCTTTTCTCCCGGAACCTGGCTTTCTAGAAACTTGTCTTCAGTCACAAACAAGGAATTACTTGTGTGCTGTCCAACACACAACAGTCCAAGAACACGGGGAAGTTCATGTTCCTGACATTAAGCACCAGTCCTAAGACTGGAGAGTTGGAGACTGCCCTGGAAGGGCACCTCAGGGGAGAATCATTTCACCAGCAATTAACTCCTGTGCTTACTACTTCTTCAGGAACCACATCTTGCAGAGCCTCACTATTCCAGTGCCAATACAGTGTGAATGGCAGCTACTGGAATCCATGGCTTTCTAACACCCCTGAAAAGGTGACTTGTTGGTGCAGCTTTTAATCCCATTTTAGCAGTTATTTCCCCCAAGTTCTCTAATGTA
The DNA here is from genome assembly GCA_013397935.1 of Dasyornis broadbenti. NCBI lineage: Eukaryota > Metazoa > Chordata > Aves > Passeriformes > Dasyornithidae > Dasyornis > Dasyornis broadbenti. The sequence continues at coordinate 148,558 of VZRN01006152.1, forward strand.
AATCGCATTGCACACTAAAGGTCTCAGATGAATCCCAGGCACCACACATCCTCCTTCACTGAGGTTTCAGCAAAAGTCTAAACCACAGAAGTTGTTCAAGTGTTGGATGAGGATATTAATTCCTGGTTTTGTCTGGTGTTAACAACAGAGTAGTAAGCTTCATCTCAGAAATATTAATCTGTGTTCGTATGTCATCTTTAGGTTTCCATCTGGTAATCTGATTCCTGCTCCACACTCGCCCATGGCTGAAGGCCAGGGTTGCAAGACTAACGTATGGCTACACCTGCATTGCCATCTGCTCCCCAGCAAAGCCTTTCCAAGATCACAGCGGTGGGGCAGGAAGACAAGGAGAAAAACAACACTTTCTTACTGAAAATGAGAATTGCAAACCTGTATTTATATAATCACCACCATTATTTATCATACATGCAGAGTCCAAGAAACAGACCTTTATTTACTGACAAGCAAAAAGGAGGTTTCTGACTTCAAAATCTTAGAAGTCATGGTCACAATCACTCTTCTCCTACCTTGTGTGTCCCCCTTTGAAGGGCTGGAATCTCTCCCTGACAAGGCTCATGCCCCAGCAGAATGCACTTCACATGGATTTCACTAGCACAGCCGAAGTGAGTGACATACAAAGTTTGATTTTAATTTCTGTGTAAAGATACAGGAAGACTCAGGAAAAAAAAACGCTTTGTATTTTCTTTGGGTTTATCTTTTGATATATTTTATTTCAGAGTAAGATTATACTTGAATGAAAATGCAATTAACATGTTATTCATTGAGTCACAAAACCAGATTTTTTGAAACGGATAGGGATTAAAAGGCAAGACTATTTGTATTGCACTGGGAGATGACGATTACTTTAGATTTAGATGGCAAATAAAATACCAGAATCAATCATTCAGTTATCCTACTAAGCAGGATGAATTAATTCCTTTTCTTTCCAGAAAGAAAATATTAGTAAATAGGTAAACACCTAGTCCCAAACCATGGCATACCCAGAATACCTACTCTGTGAGACATTTCAGAGATGTTAAAGAAAGCACTGCTATAATATCACATACAAGTTTTTAAATTACTACGGTGATGCATGCTTGCATAAAATCTTAAAATCAAGTTTTCCCAACAAATTAGTGGAGTTTTCTGGGTTGTTTTAAATACGATTCCTAGGCTTGTTTAGGAGTGGAGGTTTCATGAATCAGGGTCATGAATAATTTCTAATTGTAAATAAAGGCAGACAGGCTACTGCTGTCATTAAGCCAGACTTCTCATCAGCTGTTTGAAACACTGGCTCTTCACAGAAGCTCAGGCTACAAGGGGCCCAGCCCTTCCCACTGTCCCACAACAGAAAGGTTATATTTAGCACTTTTCTTCAGCCAATCATACCCAAGCCATTCCTGTCCCAAATCAAGTACCTGGTTGCATCAGTGCTCCCACCTCACAGACTTCTGCAAACAAAAATTTTCACGCTCTTCAATAAACATGGCTGATACCATCTCCTGATCTTCCTGATGATTTGTTGTAGACACTGAACCTCCACACCTTCCTCCCTCTTGCACAGGAAGCTTCCTGCAGCATTTGTTTCTGGGGCTGGATGGTCTGGAGGTAGGAAGCCTTGGCACTGGATGTGATATGAATCACCTCAGGCTGTACACAGAGGATTCAAGGCTGTCCCAACCTCCGAACAGCGATTTGGTTTTGTACCACAATCATTCAAACCCCATGACCGCGCACCTCTCTACCACTCAGCACCAGTGCTACGTGCACCATGAACACAGGAATGATTCACAAGAGTGACTAAGAAATCACATAATTCAAAACCACTGGGGGAACTTCAGTTTGTACTAAGAAGAGGCATCTTGAAAATCTGCATCCTGTTAGTTCTATTAATAACCCTGTGTTCAAATCGGTATTGACCTATTAATTATGTGTCAATAAATCACATGGAAACATGCTCAGCTCCTTAAATGCAACGTGAGATCAATGGAAGGGAGATCAGAAATGGCTTTCAAAACCACAAACACTAATTTACCATATTTTCCACAGCCAGAGGGAGAAAATAAACTCTCAGGCCAAAACCAGGATCCAAATCTGAACGTTTGCTAGTGCTTCAATTTTCTCTTTGCTCTCCAAAACAAACTCAGTGACAAAACGGAGGTTACAGGCACCCAATTCACGGCATCATCAGCCGGTTCTTACAAAAATTCCGTTTTCTTTTTGCAACTCTTGCCTTCCTTTCTGCCAAAGGCTGTACTTGCACTCTGGCCCTGCTGAGCCCGCAGCCAGACAGACTGAAACAATGGCTCCAAAGGAGGTGTGAACTGCCCGCCCACTGCTGAGTTGCTCACTTCGGAGCCTGGATGCGTTCATTTACATGAAAACGCTATTAACGAGGAAGCAAAACACAAATGGAGTTGGTTTTTTTAAGGCAGCTGCGCTTGTTTGGGGATTTTGACACTGAAGACACTCAAGGCAAAACAAAACCCAGCATACAAAACAAAACCAACCCAGATGTCCTGTGCCAGCTTAGAGGAATTAAGGGGGG
>VZRN01006152.1:151124-173546 GCA_013397935.1 Dasyornis broadbenti
GTGTGGGCAGGAGCGGCGGAGAAAAAAAAAAAAAAAAAAACAGAAAAGAAAAAAAAAGTGTTTTCTAAACTGCTGCTTCGAAGCTTTTATCTAGATTTAACGGATACATTAATTCAATTGACGTGCAGTTTAACCAGCCGGCAACACATGAATACCTTCCACAAATGGTAGGATTTGCCTTTTTTCCCCCTGCAGAGACATTACCACAGATGTGAGCTTTTTCCTTCTGCTCTTTTCCTTCCCCCACGCCTCCCTCTGTAATATTTTAGCAAATAATGAAATGTACCACATGTCTCCCAACTTGCAGGCATGATAACACTGAAATGAGCTGCTCCCGGCTCTACACTGCACTTTCTTCCTTAAATGCCTCTGTCTCTTAATGCAATTTTATTGGCTTTTTAAATTTTTGATGGACAAATAATGATATGCTAATGACTTTCAGACCAGGATCCAAGAACATACTCTCAAACTTAAAAAGAAAAAAAACCCAAACAGATTGCTTTACCTGGGATTGGCATGATGTTCAAGGACAGGCATAAAAAGAAGCAAAATTGGTGTTGGGAAAACAGGGGCATGGTTAGAGAAATTCTTATAAAAGGGAAAAAGGAGAGAGAATAATGGAATGAATGCAAAAATAAGGCAAAGGAAAGGAAAAAAACAGTACTGGAAGGGAAATCTGACATTTAAACCTCGGTTCCTGGCTGGTGCCCATGGCAACTCCTCTGACAAGTTGGTAAAAACTATTCTCTCCTTTGACTGCTTTCAAGGATAATCCTTGCTTCTCTTTCCTGGGAACCATGACAGATTTTCTCTCTTTGGGGACGGTGCAGGAGTTTCTTTTATAATGGCTCTAATAAATAATGGAGTGTTAATGTCTTTTAGGATGACTAGCTGTGAAGTTTGGTCTGGTTAGGATGCATTTTCACACTTGTGTCCAAGTGAGGCATTATGCAGCACGGAACACAGGTACCTTCAAATGCTTTATATCACGTTTGTGCTGTTTGAAAAATTCTAACTGAATCCAGCATTAAAAAAAAAAAAAAATCATTTAAGGGAAAACAACTTAAATTGCTCCATTGAGCTCAGCATGTGGTATTCACGGTTTCTAAATTTAAATAAGGTTTCCATCTGCTCCGTTGTTCAGAAATCTTAGGGAAAACTATTAGAGAGCAGGAGGAGGGGGAGAACAAGCATGCCCATATTGAGGCGAGGTTGTGCTTTCTGTGCGGGATACTTCTGAAGCAAACACGGATCTGTAAGTGTGCTGGGTCTTTCTCTGAGACACACAGCCCCACATCTCCAAGCCAACAGCTGGGGCTGGACCTGGGAACAGCACAGTGCCATGCAGCTTCCCTGAGGCCTGCCCAGCACATCCTGCTGCTCATCCAGGTGTGCTGTCAACTGCCTGAGGACAGTGGCAAGGATCTCTCCTTCCAACAGTATCCTCACTGCAGCTTGTGAGAGCCTAACCTCCTAAGCCCCTTCCCAAACATCATACACTGCCTCCTCGGGTGTGAAGGAAACAGGACTCCTTTGGAACAAGAATGGATGGACCAGCTGCAGGAATGAAGGTTCTCACACAAGGGCCTATTGCTCATATTTCCTCACTGAAATATGAGCAACAAATTTAGCATTTCCAATAACTTTTACCACATTAAGTAGAATGAGAACGAGTGCCAGCAACTGTACAGCCTTGTATTAATAAGTCAAAGTCGGCAGGATAAAATGCACTCAGAAATCCCTGGCAGCATGAACAAGATGCATAGCTCTAGTCCAGAAGAGAAAAAAACCACAGTGGAAGTATGCCATAAACTAAGGATGTTTAAAGACAGTCATAAGGTTTTATACTGGCCACAGAAGAAAAGCTTTTAACAGCCATCTGGAAAACGGGCAGGACACAAATGTGGTGAAATTATAAAATGTAGCAATCAAACTGTTTGAAAAGGACGGCACAGGGAAGCCCAAGAAGGTTCGGGGCAGAAGGGAAGCATGACAGCAGATGGAATTAGTTGTGAGTAAAAGCAAAGTAAAATACAACCAGTAATCATAACTTTAAACTATTTCCACTTTCTGTGCATTTAAATGAGTTAATCACCTAAGAAGAGAAGAGAATGCCGCTAAGGGACAGCGCCATGAAAACCTCCTGAGTCTGTGCCACAGAGCGCCTAAAAGCACATTTCTCACAGTGAGGTTGGTAGTAGCACGTCAGTGTTGTAGGACTCTAAATCCTTTTCAAACCCTCTGAGAATGGTGAAGAAATGGGGTAGGAACACAGTTCTGCAGTTTTGTTATGCAAATCCACAGCGCGCTTTCCCGCAGAAACATTTTGTTCATTTCTTGTCATTGGTAACAGACACGCACAAAGTTTTCCGGGAGACGGGACAGCAGGCTCTAAAAGGATCGATTTAAATGATTAAAGGAACGAGGACATTTCCATATGAAGGACGATTAACAAGTTCTGGGGCTGGTCTCTGTGTTCTACTTGTGCAATGCTCACGATAATGCACTGCCAACCACAATAGTAATGAGCAGCGGGACGAGGAAATCAGCGCTGCCCTGATTAAAGAGGATACATCCTAGAGAAGCTGTGATACCCGGCTACAAAGGACTGTGCAGCTAAGCCCTGCATTTTCATAGGCCTTCTTAAAACACACCATCAAGGAGGATGTTTAAAAGCCAGCAATGTAAGACTAGTACAAGGTGCTGCATAATGAACTCATCACCACCAAACGCAAGGGCTCAATGAGGTTTGAAAAGATGGCTGTTTTTACAGCTATGAAATCCACACCTCTTTCTGAAAACAATTAAAAACCTTCCTAATAACACAATCATAAAATATTACAGGATAGGATAAAGGAGGAGCACCTCATTCTTCAAGTACTGATTCAAGAATGTAGTTAAGGATTAACCTCATTTTCACTTGCAGATATCGCCAAGCAGAGCATGATGATAACTCACATACTCAAAATGAGGAAAAAGCTTAAGCAGCCTGTACCAATTGATGACTGATAGATGAAAATGCAAGAAACGCTCTTCTAGTGCAGATACACCATGCTGCAACCCTAACTGATAGTAAGATTTTCTTCCCTCAGAAGCCATAGCTGCTCCAGCAACAAAGTATTTGACAAGATGGAGGCTGGATTAAATTTTCCAGAACATGCTTAAAAAATAATTTAGCAAGTGGTAACAGGTTTGAGAAAAAGTGCTTGCTTTTAAAGCAGAAAGAGGTTAGACAAGGATGGAATAAATAGCCTGGAAAAAGCAGATGGTATGGTGGTTGTGATGGACCATCAGAAATGTCTCACTGCAACGGCGATGCAAACTAAATGTGCCTCAGCAGTCCTACCTTTTAATAGAGGCGCATCCAACAGCAATGCCAAAAATATGTGCTTGCTTTCCCTACAGGGGGCTCTTTTTCAGTAGTGCAGCCATAGCAAATGACCACACGGTTGTGAATTAGTTGAAAAATTTGAGCAATAACGAATTTAGTGATTAGTAGTTACAGATGTTAAAAATATTTAAGTATGAAAAGAAAGAACACAAACATTCTGCTCCTCAAAAGCAACTGAAAAAAGAGTCTCATTTTTAAGCAACCACAAGAGCTTCCAACTTCTGTTTTTAAAGAAAGCTGAGACTCCTTATTCAGTTACTTGAGTACAGAAACTGACACTTGAAGAAAAATGTCAAATACTGCAGCAATCACAAATTACAAAAAAATGTGAGTTCTAATCACAGGTTTTGGCAACTGTGCTAGAACATGAAAATATGCCCAAAATACATCCTGTTCTAGTGGGGAGAGCATTCGGCTGAGAAGGATGAGACAAGATCTATTTGTGGCTTTGAGCTGTGGCTTTTGGGGCAAATATAAACCCCACCTGTAGAGCTGCTTCCCACTTTTATTTCGAGACACAGCATCGTGTTGACAAATCAGTAAAATGCTCAGTAAAAATGCTCCCCAGTTTCAGTTGAGAATGTTATGTGTAACTTGACTATAAATAACAGCAAGAAAGACACTCCAAAGTCCAGCATTTAATTCCTTATGAGAACACCAAGTCACAGGTAATCTTAGCTGAGCTTCCAGATATGGCAGAGAGCAAAGATTCTGAAATCTCAGCAGCAGCTGCTTCTTACTCCTGTGTACAGACAATGCATGGTGGTCCTAATGCACTCCCTCCCTGCCTTCTCTGCTCCTTGGGACTGAGTGCAAACCTACATAATACATACATAAACACAAGCATCACGGCTTAAAGCTTCAGCTTCATCAGCTCAGCCCAGGGAATACTATTTCTAGCAGTGTGCTCATGGAAAAGACATGCTTTAGCAGCTTCAGGGTCTGCCCTTCTCCTAGCTTCTCTAGCTCGTATTTCTTTAACATTTGGGAATCAGAAGAAACTCATTTAAATAGAAAGACGGTCTAAAATGTAGCTCCCAAAATACATTTTCAATGATAGATTTAAAGGTCTTTTAGTCTTGGCCAAGTTGTGTGGGAGGGCACAGCAGGACACTAACAAGGCTCATGGGAAAGGGTGGGAGATGAATTTCATATGCAAATGTTGAACATGACATAGATGGGAAGGAGGAAAGAAATTAAGAACAAACATAATCTCTTTTTATCCCCAAAGCTTCATACTGCAGGTGTTATTTATACTGTTTGTTCCATAAGGAAATCTCTGGAAAGCAAAATGAAGAGTTTTCAGCCTTTTGAAAGATAAACAGCTTGCTGTGTGGAGGGGAGGAAGCACTAATAGCTTGCATGCACATAACTTGAGCACATTATTCTTTAATGTATCACAGTGAAGTCATTTCCATGACATGCTCACATTGTGCCTTTAGGTAGTGTTTCAGGAAGACAGCATTTCTGATAAAATCCTCAGAGAGCAGTACCAAACCCACCTGCTTGCCCTCGAGACATGCTAAGTGATGATTTGAGTATTGAAAGGTATCAGTGATTCAGATCTGAGGTACCTGAGATCTATCCAGGAGAGCCCTATTCTCCAGGCATCATGTTTGGACTGTAAACTAACTCCCTACTTGTTTCTGCTGGACTAAGCTTTAAAAGAATAACATCCCTGCTTTAGCACAGCTCAGTTACAGACACACACACACTGTGGGCTGCGCGATACTTTAAAACACAGATAAGCAGCTCTCCAGGTCCTTGAGAATCACTTCTTGGTAACCCACACCTAAGCAGAGCTACTGGCAGAGGTGCAGAAAGGGGATCAAACACACAGGTATAGGGCAGCAAACTCTGTGCAAAGTGGGGAATTGGAGTTTGAAGGAGAAATGAGGAAAAGAGGACATTTTACCTCACTCTTGCTGACTGTAACTATGTATAATTTATACTCCCTTTTATCAGTTACTTAAACATTTGTGATTTACAAATCACAAATTTAATCTGAGAGCTAAAATAAAAAAACTAGGAGAATTCAGATGTGGCAAGAAACCAAAACAGCTGGGCATTACACTACAAGCTGCTTCCTTTCTGCATTTAGATTAGACATCACCTTTGTAAACCAAGAACAATGTTCCAAGTTTGCAAATAGAAACCTCAAAGCAGCAGCAGATGAAAGCAAGTACTAAAGTTTCCAACTTCATGCTGCAAAATGTCTTGTTCTTTACAGCAAAGAGAAACCTGAACACCCAGCCGGAGTGCATGAATGTGGCTTCGCCTGGTCCTGTGAGGAGCAAAGTCCCAACCATCCAAACTCACAGCTATGTGGGAGGTCCTAGGAATGAAATTACCATCTCAGAGCCTGAGGCCCTACAGGTACTACAGCTGATTAATTTCCTACAACTGCAGGCTCAGTGACCCCTGAAGAGCATAAAACCAGCAGGAAGGAGTGGCTTCCTTGGCGGCGTGTGTGGTACATGCATAAGCCAGGTGATGTCACTCCCAGCCACAACAAGACTCCCACACTTCCTTCACCACTTCTCCCTGAAAAGGTCCTTTTGGCCTTTGAACCAGCAAATAGGGGCTTCAGCTCTCACCAGACTGCTGTGCTATCACAACCGTATCGAAATTTCCCCAGCAACTCCTTCCTCACTGCCTCTGGCACACCACGGCCAGCCAGTCTGCATCTCTCCCTCCTCATCTGACTCTTTCTAGGGATCTCTCATCTGCTCCATTCCCATCATCCTGGCACTGCTCCCTAGCTCCAGCTCCCCTTCTGGATTACACATCAGTTGCCTTCCAAATGCTCTACCAGGACAAAATCCTGTTTGTGAGGGACAGGGAAGGAAGGGGTTTCTCTTCTGGGGTATTTAAAATCTATTCCAAGCTTCAGAAATGTCTGTCAGTAACAGAAGTAAAACCAACCCTTTTCTTCTCCAAGTAATCAAGAAGCAGTAAAGATTTAAAAACATGTATCTTTAGCAAAGTTGGGAATATCCCACAGGAAACAGGACTAGATTTCACAGAACCTCCCACCCCCCACCCAGCAATTTTGTTCTAGATGGAGCCTCACCAAAGCACCGCTGATCTGACAGTAAGGTGTGCTCAGGACAGCAGATCTCTCTCATCCCATGGACAAAGCTACAAGTAGACTCTACATGCAAGTTAGTGACAGACTGGGAGCAATAGCTGGACTCTGTTTATGCTAAGGAAGTACAGCAGGATGAAAAACAACTCCCTGCACTCTCAGTGCCCTCCAGCCAAGTTCAGAAGAAGCCAGGAGTCATGTACTGGTATGCGACTCTTGCATAACACCATCAGATACTGCGCTTTTGGACATGCCTGATGTTTTGGAGGACAGTTTTATTTGTTGATACAGAAACAACTGAGAAAGCAAATTTTTTCCCCCTAAAATCCCCCTGAAGGCAGACAGTGAAACATCTGTGTAAGGATGAGTGTTACGACATCTGCCCCGTTCATGATCAGCAATCGCCTCTGCCACAGCCGAAATAGAAACGAAGACAGCTTGAGTTAAAGGCATTAACTCAATAAGTGAGATCAGAAGTGAAGAAAAATCCTACACATTCCCCAGGAAGTCATAAGTAGGTAGAAATCAACTCCTCAGTTCAGCAGAACTCTTTGAGTGTTTTGAGGACACCTGAAGAACACAAACCCTGCAGCGGCATGGAGCCACTGAGTGCTGGTCAGCACTTCCCTCAGTGACAGTTCATGGAGCAAAGCTCCTCAGAGTGCCCACAGCATTCCATGGAACAGCCCCAGTGTCTCCAGCTGCAGTCCCAGTCCAGGGTGATACTGCTCAGGCAGAGCAGCAGGCAGGGCACCCAAATGGCAGATGCACAAACAGAGTCCAGTAGAAAGAAACAGAGCATTAAGCTTTGACTTCACCTTTCCAGCAGGAACAGCGCTCACAGGGACTGTGGAGCAGCATCTCAACAAACAATAAAACCCACATGAAAAAGGGAACTCGGTAACAGGCTTTGTGCCTGACATTTCTATACTGTATGTAAGTAGCTGCTAACTCAAAATATCTTGCTGTTGGCAACACGTTATCCTATCAGTGCCTGATTTGCCATGTGCTTTCCTTTAACAACCAAGGATGCAATAAGCAGGATCCATGGAGCTTCTCTCAGCTTGAATTCCTCCGCAGCTCAGAGGGATACTGGAACTACTATCCAGCACACATATGGAGCCATAAAACACTCATCACTGATTCTCAGGAGCAGGTTCAACTGTTTTGGTGGATTGGCACTTCAGGTCCTCGATGAAGTTTAGTAGCACTTAATTTTACAAATCTGAAGAACAAATGAGGAAGAGACAACGTTTCTGCCTTTGTCAGCCCATGAGAATGATGACATCCTTCCTAAAACTCTGCCAAGACTGAAGTCATAGACACAACATTTAATCTCCTGCTTTTTGTACATCTGTATTACTGGTTTACACAGCAGTTCTGTAAAGATTCCCTGTACACTTAAAAAAAAATTTATTTCAAAAATTATTTATGAACTGAGAATCATGTTCAGTGCTTATGGTATTCAGACCCCTAAAAATGAAAAGCTGAGAGTGAGTGATGTATATCTCCCTGTTACCAGGACTTAAAGACTATTTGTTTTCCATTTTCATTTCCCTGCACAGTCATAAATTGGTGTCAAATTGATTAAATGACCCAGATATTACTACTTTTCACAGCCTGGTCATTTTTATCTCCTGATCAAAATGGCTGCAATACAGGAAGGATCTTTATGTCTTTTTCTATCAAGTTGCTCTACCAGTTATTTGCAACATAGATGCTAAAAACCACATCACAGGACAGTTATTATTATTTTTACTGCGAACACAACAGAATTAGCCATGACTGCAGGCTAAAATCTTATTCCTCAGCCTTTTTATTAAATTAGCTCACTTTGTCATCTGGTGTCCAATTACCCTCACACAGATAAGTTGCATCTTCCACACAGGAGATAAAGGCTGCCTGAACACCTTCACTGGAACAGTGTTTCCCTTTTGGTCCCTCTTAGTAAGGATGAAGGTAGAAACAGCCACGCACCCTCCTCAGTCCTACACAGGACACTTTCCCATCTGTCTACAAACAAGGGCTCATTTTTATTGCTTTGGACATTTCCTAGGGAACAGAAGGTACCACTGCCAATTTCTGCCCCAAGAAGTATTATGTTTGATTTTAATTACATTTCTAGAGCTTTTTAGGACTACAGCATTTCTAATTACTAGTGCAAACTGAAGGTTTCAGGAAGGGATGCCCCCCTGACATCCTAAGAGCAGCAAAACAGCCGAGCTCATCACAGCACTCCCTCCTCCACACACACCTCAGGGTATGGATCAGTGCCAAAGGAAGGATAAGAGACTTTGGAAACCTCTTATGGGCACTGGGAAAAGGCACCTGAGGACATGCTTTACTGGAATTCCCATCAGAGCATTCTGCCACAGGACAGAGACACATTGTGAAGGGAGACACCATCTAGGTCTTGCAGAAACCTGGTGAATGCCCTGTGGAATACCTGAATCCCACATTTCTGCACTGAAAAAATTCCTGAAACAGTGGACAGTGAATACATTCTATACATTCCTCTTATATGTTAATGCAGAATGCGCAGTGGGTGAGAAGGGGAAGAAACTATTCCTATAGTTACCTACTTATCCACGGCTCACCCTCCCCCCCTCACTCCTGGCTTAGCGCCTGCGGAGGATTCCAGTTTTGTAGCCATGTTCTGAAAACAGTAAGAGAACTTCCCAAAAAACAAACGGGAGAGACTGGTGAAAAAATACAGCGAAGGTTAATTCTTTCTGAGTATTACTGCCAACTACAAAAAAAAGGCTTTTACCTCTTTTTTTAGTTACAAAGCCAAGAAAAGTTTTAACTGAAAATAATTAGAGTTCCCTAAACCTTGGAAAGCAACAGATTTAGTTAATATGCAAAATTCTCTTCGGTGCTATGCAAATAATTGGGTTATGCAGATGCATGAGAGAAGGGTTCGGATCATGAATCAAGGTAAGAGATTTCCAGCACAAAAGCACAGCTGTTCCAGGCACTCACTTCTGAAAACAAAGTTATGTTAAAAAAACCTCAAAAAGGCTCCCTAGCAATATTCACTATTAAGGATAGCCACAACTTCTTGCTCTTGCATTGCTTCTGTACATAACTGATGACAGAACTAAGCTGTACCAAGACACAGATGGTTTTGTTCAGGTCATACTGCTGACCAGATTTGGGAGACATGTTTTGGAATTCCAGCAAAACACACCATTACATCTAAGAGTTTTCCAAATGCTACACATGAGCAGTGCCCCAGCCTTCATTTGAAGTCTCAGGTGTGGACAGCACCCACAGAAACAGTACAAAGTATTCTCTTTGTGTTTGCTGAAACACAAGACTCTTTGATAGTGACATGCCCGGGTACTCTGTGTCCATGAAGGGACACATGAGAGGCCAGTGAACAGACACAGCCACCAGAGGCAGGTTAAAAACCCAGTTATTTTTCTATCCACTGCTACCCAGAGCTTTTATTACAGCTTCTCTCCTCTTTGGAAACCAATCTAAATAAAACATCATAGCCCTGTAACGTGACTTTCTCAGCCTGCTGTCTGGTTTAAGCAACACACAGTCACAGGGATGCCAGGTCCCTGAGGCCTTGCAGAGAGGCCTTTTTGCTTGGTAACTACTTTCTCAGCACTGTTATTTTGTCATATGTCTAAAATTCAGTGTTCCAAGACCTTATGCATGCTCTGCCCATAATTTGACTTCACCTCAGGATACATGAGCAGCGTCCTTTCCCTTTCCCTGTGCCAAGACTTTGGAAGATAATTAGGCAAGTGAGACAGAACTGTGGCAGACTCTGCACAGACGGGCCCTGAGGACACTGCAGCTCCTACCTGGGCACACAGTCACACCTTTGCTCATGAGTTACCTTCTCTAGCACATATAATGCACATTAATTGCATTAATTGATTTTCTAAAATCAGTGAGCAAGTGCACATGTGGTACTGCTGCTGGTACACGGATGCTGTCAAGCACATTCCAAAGCCCTGCTGGAATGAAAGAGCCAGTTTTCCTATGGAACTTTAATTACACTGTTGTGTGATCAAACACGGGATTGCTGGATTTCACAAAGGACTTTTTCCATGAATAGATTTTTCTGCTAATTTCAGTTGTTTGTTCACCCAACTAATGACACATAGGACAGCCAGTGCATTACCATCATGCTGCTTGAGAACTGCAAATTGGCTGGACACAGCAATAAACACCACCTCACAGTTTAAATTTGGCTTACTTGGTTATTTGCTCTGAAACACTATTTTACATCACAGTGCTGAAATCTCTCTCAGGGACTCGGTAATGTTAGAGTGCTTTAGCTCTGCAAGACGTGAGAGAGATTCCTGTTATTCCAGATGTTCAGTTTCTGCCAGAGATCCAGGCAGAGATATTCCCAGGCTCCTAGACCCACTCTGTCACTACTTCCAACATCATAAATGCATGGATGAACTACAGAGATCCACTTAAAATAATGCACTGCAGGCACACATTAAATTCACAATGAGCTCTTCATTAGAGAGGGCATTCACAGGCAGAACTGGCTCTGTTCTCCTCTGGAATTTCCAGCTATACTTCCTTCAGCTGTTTTCTCAATTGCACATTTTGGATGGATTTTTATCTCTCACTTCTTGAATTTTTGGTCTCTTTCTGCTTCCTAGTCAAGTCCTTTTACCCCAGATATCAGCCAGCTTGAAGAGCTGTGGCTCCAGGAGTGCTCCCCATTCTCTCTGCTGTGTTGGGGATCTGCTCTGGAAGGGAGAGGATCTGAGCATGATGCCCTTGGCTTGCAATTGCTGACTTGGGACTGCAAAATGTCTTACACCTCCACATAAATATGGACATGTCACTAATTCTAGCTGGTTAATAATTAATTGGTGCACAACCCAGACAGCAATGTTAGGTAATTCACTTCTGGATAAACGAAGTTAATCCTTGAGAAATTGAACTAAAATCATAAAAATTCTATGACAGTTCACTGTTCAGATAAATGTAGCTAAAAATACAAAAAGAAAAGAAAAAAGGAGAATTCTGCAGTTCTTACTGCTTTGAATTCATCTGCTTGACAGATGTGTACTATACTTTTATATCAAAGATGATTTAATTTTATAGGAAGAAAACCAGAAATACAAGTTACATTGCACCTGTAATTGAGCTGATTTATAATTAAGATTGAAAACTTTGTTGCTGCATTCCTCATGTTTTGTTGTTGTAATGATACAACCATAAGAAGCATTTTTCCTTTGAAAGCACTTACATAAATATGCCATCCACTCAAGAAGACCTGTTTTACTTGAGCATTCTGACATGCCTCTGCAATTTTAATGATTAAAATAGGTCCTCTGTGCTTTTTATTGCTGATGCCATCAGAAAGTCAGAGCACGAGTAGAACAGGTCAATTCTCCTTCTTATGATCCACAGAGTAATTTACTAAATTAAGTAAGCTCTTCCATCCCAAGTAATTTAATGTAATTAAACACACACCTCACATTTATTTTGGGAAAAAGGGGGAAAAAAAAGGTATTTAGAAAGCAGAGAAGCATTTCTTTGTTAACCAACAGGAGTTTCCCAGAATTTGGAGGAAAAAGATGCTTTATGTCAGTAATTGAAATGAATTTTAAAATAAGGTCAATATATCAGCAGGAAGACAGCTGCTGGGTATCAGTGAGTGCATCCTGCACAACGAGGGCTCTGAGAAAAGGGGCACAAGCAAAGATTTCCAGCTTTGCCTGGACTGCAGTAAGAAAGAGCAGGCAAGCAAGAAACACCAGGAGCCCAGACAGGCCAGAGACAAAATGGCCATCCAGGCTTGGGCACTGCTAATTGACAGGGCAATCAGTTGGGGAATTAAAGACCTAGCTGCGCACATCCTTATTCAGCTTGTATCAGATACAGCTCTGCCTTAACACAGGTCTAACCTGGTCTCCCTTGAAGCTGAAAGAATTGAAAGCAATTCTGAATCAGAAGTTAGTATCTTCCACTTAAAAACCTGGTATAAACAGTAAGAAAATTACTCTTTTTGCCTTTGTTTACCAGTCTAGGGAAACAGACTCGTGATGGTCTGCTACTGATTGACACAAATATTCAGAGGCTACTGGCACGTTAATTATTTGCAGAGTTGACAAGAGAACAATTAGTATGTGCCATGAAAAAACATAACAGAGATAAAATTCAGTTCTTGTTATCTGGGAAAGGTTTTGATTTGTGAAAAAGAAAACACTAACAAATGCTTTCTGGAAACCAGCTATTTTTACTAGAGCCTTGATTTTGCTGGTGCTATCAATTTTTCACACCCCTTCAGCTAAAGCTAAACATCAGGGGATTCTGTTTCTGACTCAAGGAGAAGATAGCAATCAACAGATCACAGGCACATCACAGTGAAGCCAGTGTGTTCCTTCTGGTGGACACCGAGACAAAGTGAATTGGACATGAAGTTGTAATTATGCTGCAAAAGCCATGGTCTCCACTCCCTGCTCCCTCCAGCTGTCTGAGGCAGCCTAAGTTATCTTAAGCAAGGGACTGGCTGCGTGTCTCAGCAACACAAGATAACGAGGTCTTGGTGAACCAAGTGTCACAAAAGAAGAGAAGCTGCAAGAGCAGTGGAGTGAACGAGCACATCCATCACACACACGTTCTTCCCCTACAACTCAGCATAAATTCTAGGGCTGGAGAAGGCCCGTGGGTTTGATACAGGGCCTGAGATATTGTTTCAAAGAACACATTACAACTCTCATTTCAAAAGAAAAACAGGTGCAGTCAGGCCACCACTAAAAATTATTTGTACCACTGTGACATCCCACCTTTAAGGGGAAGGGAGTACCACAGACTTCTCAAACATCAGCCCCAAGAGAGGAGCAACATTTGACAGGGCTGCACTGGAAACTGCAGCTCCACAGCTGCTGGGGCTTCTCCCCGGAGCTCTGATGTCCTGTCAGGAATGTGGGTGGCTACTTTCAATACCCCTGCATGGAGCCATGTCAGCACTGCGAGCAGTGGTAAACAACCAAAATGAACCCTGGTACAGACACAGTTTACAAATACTCCTCACTCAGCACTGACACCACAAGTGACAATCTTAGGCCAGATCCAGCACAACAACATTTTACAACAATATGAATAAAAGTGTCTTTCTAGTAATTCAGTGAATCAGGGTCTCCATCACCCTTTTTTTTTTTTTAAACTGTATTAATACATCAGGATTTGCCTTAAGCTTTGAGTGACATTTTGGCAGCCTTTCTCCACAAAACGAATCTACAGAGATCAACAAAACAGTCTGATAAACGTTTTCCTTAGTGAACATAAAACAAAGGTTTGCAACTTATTCTGCTCAGAGATATACTTTTTAAAAACTTATGATGTTTCTTCTGGAGAAAGAAAGAGGAAAAAAAAAACAGAAGAAAAAAGAGAAATAAAGAAGGGAAGAGAAGAAAAACCTAACAGCCTAGTTGCGAGTTTTATTTTCAAATATATTCTTTGTTAGTGAAGTAAAATAGCTTATTTTTGCCCAAATGAATCTTTGTTGCTGGGGTTGTACATAATCTAGGTAGTGGAGCTCACCAAAATCAGTTTGAAGAAATAGAATGACAACATGGAAAGCTGATGTCAGTGGTAAGAGAGCTTTGCACTGCTCACCCCAACAAATGAACGAAGGATGATGACAGGCACCAATAAAATTCGGGTTTATCCTAAAATGCAAGCCAGCAGCAGCATTTCTACTCAAGTGCTCAGCAATTTAGGGCCACGCTCTGACATGAAACGGGCTGTGGGAACCCAGAGAAAGCACAGAGGAGCTGGGGGCTGCTGAAAGAATACCAGATTAAAGAGTCACACATATTAAAATATATGCTAAAAACACCTCACCTGAGTTTTAAATCATTTTATTACACCTAAATTAAGCAACCATTGCAGTCAGTAATCATCTAGCTACGTATTTGGCGTTTCTGTGTTTCCAAGTCCTCAGCCTATTCAATGATGACGTCAATGAAGCAGTTTGATATTTTGGTGTTTAAATGAATTATACCCCTGAGGACACTTTGACTGCCCACTGCTTGTTACTGCCTCATTCCTACACTCCAGAGGATGCATGGCTGTGAGCCAGCTGCAGGAAAAGGTAAGCTCCATGGAAAAGCTCACATAAAACCCCAGACTGTCATCACCTCAAAATCTCTGCTTTGCAGGAAAGAAATAACAAGAAAAGGTATTTTGAGATGCAAGAGCGGCAAAAAGAAATCCAGCTTCTCAATCCTTATCAAGTCTATTCCTACAGCCCTTATTTTAGAAACTTTATGAGAGCTTGTTACAGGCTTCCTAAAGCGTGCAAGGAAATCATCACACCAAAGGTTCTGCGGACACAAAAGGAAATTCCCTCAAACTTTGACCCAGAGCTTAGAAATTTCTCTCTTCCCAGTGCAAGCTCGAAGCAACTTCAAATCAGATCTGCTCATCAGAGACCAGTTTCCTAAGAAAAGAACACAAGGAAACCAACTCAAGAGACCTGCCAGCTGAAGTATTTCCTTGGCCTCTGGAAGAGTTTTTCCCGGAGAGAATGATTTTTTAGAAGACAGAATTCAGAGATTTAGTCTGTGCCTTTCTAAAGGCAGTGTATCTATCAAAATCACTAAGTTAATGAAAGGAAAAACAGGTAATTATTGTTATTCATACAACAGTAATAGCAAGATAAATTCAGTCTGTTGGCTTCATTGTGTTAGAAATCCTACATAGTACATCTCACCATACCTTCCCAGCTTTGTAACATTGCAGAATACAGCACTAAAAATCTTCTACTTAATTTTTTTTTCTTGTTCCCAGGAAAGTACATGCATTTCAAGTGATCAGCCATGGCAGCTACAATCCACAGTATGAAACAGCAACAGCATCTTTCATTACAGAGAGCCTGCCTATTAATAGCTGATGAAGAGGAATTATCTTTAACTTGTTCCTTTGAATTCATATAGATGCATCGAGTCATTTGTGGTCTACAACTGGAGAGCAGTTTTGGAAAAATGCACATAATAACATGATGAACAGCAAGGCGCAGAAAAGCAGATTTTAAAAGTCGCACGTTAAAGTCATTATTAATAATGTTACAGGGGTTTTGTGCAAACAAGAGTAGCAAAACCTGATCCCGTGTAAAGCAAAAATAACCACAAGAGAAGGAACTTAAGTACTAGAATGGCAGCGTGCAGAAAAACACTCAGTGACAGATGCACGTATTTATGCACATTACAGACTCATTCTCAGTGCATCAATGTTAGAGAGTTTATTGTGAAAGTGTGTTTAAGAGAAAACAGAAATTAAGGGTAACCACCTGGGACACAGAACAAGTGTTCCACACCTGAGCACATCAGAGACAGTGGGATGACAGACACGGCACTTCCTGAAAATGTGGGAGGCAAAGCACAGAAAATAAAGACGAAAATTAGCACTGAGTCCAAGCAGTATGAACTCAACAAGAAAAGGAAAAGGTTTGGAATTCACAAGTGACTTGCTTGTCATACAAGGGCAGAGTGGTTTGCTCCATTTTATGCCCCTGTATAAATGGGAACCTGCCACTCAGAGTCAGGTCAGAAGTGCACAACCCATCTTAGCAAGTGCTCACCACTAATCAACATAAACTTTGATATCAGTAGTTTGAGATTGCTCTGGTATCAGAGGATCTTTAACAGAGGGTTTCCACTGTGCCACCAGCATTTGTGATCTATAAATCCTTCCTCTGTCTGATCCCCTCCGGGGAAGCGTGTATCCCCCATGCACTTTTACTTATCAAAGCAGACGTGATTTGTCTAAAAGGATAATTACAGAATAACATGGCCACAGGGTGTTCAGGTGTTTCTTTTAACTCAGGTAAAGGCTTCCTACCCCAGTGTTCTGGGAACAGCCTGTCCTTTCATGTGACACTTGGCTCATGTCACAAGTATGTACAAAATGTCTCTACTTTAGGAATGGTTTTGAGAATTCAGTCAAACATAAAAGGTCAGATAGCTAAAGCATCTAAGTTTTTATTTTCATTTTCTTTGAAGTTTTAATTCAACAGCAAAAATCTGTCAAATAGGAGTAAAAGCTTTTTTTCCTGTTTTCTCTGGCTTGGTTTTTCAGTGCATCAACATTTCAGAAAAACAAGGTAAACAAGGAAGACAAAAAGAGGCTGCTTGCAATTTCTTCAAAGTGGAGTTTGTATCCACAGCTCTTTGTGCCATGATTTTCCTTGGAGAATTTTGGGCAGGAGGCATTGAAAGGATTTTATGAACATCAGTCCATTTAAATGCAGCCCCAGGGAAATGGGGAAGCATTGTCCCCCCTTAGCAGATGGAGATCACTGAAAAAGAGGCCAAATGGTTTGCCCAAAGATATACAAGTTAGCAGGCTGGAAGTCTGGGGATGTTTAGAAAGCAGGACATGAAATAAACATAACGGGGAGGGGGGCGGGGGGGGGAGAGCAGGGAGGAAGAAAGACGTGGTGAGAGGTTAATTTCCAGAAAAAAAGTCTTTTTGGCAGATTAATGGTATGTCCAGGATAAACAGAAAAAACACATTAATGGAAAACTTCACCAAAACTGCTGGATAAAACGCAAATAACCCAACTGTTCTGATAAATTATGCTGCGATTAATTTTCTGAGAAGTAATTTCAAACAAATGTGGAATGTTCTTTCATGTTC
Source organism: Dasyornis broadbenti (assembly GCA_013397935.1). Taxonomy (NCBI): domain Eukaryota; kingdom Metazoa; phylum Chordata; class Aves; order Passeriformes; family Dasyornithidae; genus Dasyornis; species Dasyornis broadbenti. Next base: position 168,236 of record VZRN01006152.1, read on the forward strand.
TAAAGTGCTTTTCCATCATCTATTATAGAATTAATTTGAGATTTATTCACTGCTAAAACATGAAGGAAGTCCTTAAAGGAATAAAAAGAGAAAGCCTGGGAGTTCCTCAGATACAGGTTTATCTTTGTCCCAGTATTACCATTACTTTTAAACTGACTTTCTTAAACGATTCCTACACATGGCAGGCTGGAATTCCACTCAAACCAAATCGTAAGAGTTTTTGGTGTGCATTTTTATGTCCTTTTCACATTTGAAAATACTAGGACCGTCCATTCCTGTTATCCTTTTCGGGTTGGGACTACAGTGATCCCTTTTGTTTCAGCTGGGTGGGGATGCAGTGACTTGCTGCGACCAAAGCACAAAGCAGAAGCACTTTGCCTCAAGAAGAACGACTGAGCCCAGCCTGCAGTGAGGGAATGCTGTTATCTCTCCCTTTACCTGGTACAGAGCTTGCAAGACACCGTGGAAACTTGCACATCAAAACAAACACAATGTGACAGATTTCCAAAGCAGCATTTCTTAAATAAAAAAAGGCAAAGCGATAGGAAATATTTGTTGCCTTATTCTGCATCTCCTAAGGGACCCTTACTCATTTTGTTTTTAAAAGTAGCATCAGCAGAGATTTGTAGAAAAAGATAGGGCTGTCTACCACCTACCAGCTTAGACTTCAAAACGAGTAAAATAAATCCTCCTGCCTAAAAGCAAAGCTCGGTGTTTGTGCTACAGCTCTGTAAGAGGAACCATCATCATCAAAACAAAGGGAATGACTACATCTTATTATGAGGGCTTCTTCCAGTTATTTCAACTAGGAAGGACTCAGCTTAAACTGGAATTCGTGAGTGCGAAGGAATAATTTACTTCAACGCAATATTTGTAAAAGCACATCTGGAGGAAGGAAGGGTCATTCCCATTGTGAGAGGAAGTTACATCCAGTTTCATGCTCGCTGTTCCATTTCAAACACCGGAGGGCTGCTGTTTCTGCCAAAGCACACAGTATTCCAAGCCAGCAACTGGTAGGAAAACACATGCTGGTAGACCAAGGCCACTGACTGTGCAGCTTGGGAATACACTTTCACGAGTGAAAGGGAGGCAGCTATGGCCTAGAAATAGATCTTAAAACCCTAAATTCATCCATGTGATGTAGGAAATAGCAACCAAAAACATTTTTTTGCATCTGCAGTTCATTAATTTTAGTTTTTCATCATTGTTTTGAAGTTTGAAAAGAGAGAAGGATGACCTCATGCTAAATTTAGTATTTCTACTGTCTCATGGCTTCTAGGAAAGCCTCAGTTCTCACTGCATTCCCTGAAACATCTGTCCTGAACATGTACAGACCGGAGCAGTAAAAACAGCACAATAAATACCCAGCAATGTAGAGAAGTTGACAAGGACCATCTTCATCAAGAAGATCCAAACTGCAAAGAGGAACAAAACATTTCTGGAAGTTTCTGGCCCTTTCATATCAATCTACATTGTGAACCCTTAGCAGGCTCCAGCTTAAGAAATGCATTGGCAGGTTTTGGAGTAAAGATGGCAGGACTAATGATTAGACATGACTGGCAGGAAAGGCTGATGTGTTCCTAAGTAATTGCTAAAGGTCTGGCATATTCCAGGCAGATAAAATTACTCAGGTGATACAATACTTCTTGCTTAATGACTGGCCAAGATTTAAGTGAAAAGCAGTTTAGCATCTCTCATTTCCATCGGACTGTGAAGGGAAAAAAAGAATATTTCAGCTTGCAATGTGAGAGCTGACACAGAGCTGTCAGACATTTCCTTTCGGCTAATCCTCCCTAGGAAATGCCGTGTGTGAGCTCTGAATTCCCTGTGAGTTTATCGATCTCACTTTTGCCACATAAACAAGTGACATCAGCCTTGCAGATCTGTCACCACAAAGTAAAATGGCAGTTTCTTGTACCCAGATGCAGGAGGCTTGATTTGTTTGTTTGAACTGAATGAGCACAAGATGCTCAAGGTGTCTCAGCAGATCCAGAACGCAACAGCTGCTGGGATGTAACTTCCCTCAGTCACTCACAAACTCAAAGCAGTCTCATGGAAAAGCTGTTGATAAACGCCAATTTTTGTATGATGAGTGCAGGTCACTCGGTGATGAAGTAGCCCATGACATTTGCTTCCACTGCAGGTGACAATACAGTGCTAAATTGACAAGAGCTAATCCAGCACAATGTACTTGGACACGTAGATGTGAAAGAAGCAGCTTCCCAAATATTTAAATGGACAATATCAAGGCAGTCACAAACACTGTATCACACTAGGATGACTAACACAGTTTGCTACGAGGAATTATGGAGAAAAACCCCTCACTGCTGAGCATTATCCTTTCTGTAGCCTATTAGTACTTATTTAGCATCTCCTGTCTGCCCTCATTCTTGGAAAGGCTGCTCATTTATCAGGAGGTCTGTGCAGCCAAGATACTCGGCAAGGCAGCCCCGCACGGGCTGCCCTCATACATCATGGAGCCCATTAGCAATGCACATTTCTTTCCCTGGCTTCCAAATGAGCTGCACCAATTTGTTACCCAGCTCACCCGTGGGAGAGGAGGGTATATAGAGCAGTCTAGTGCCAAATAAACGGAGCTCAATTACAACAAGTAGGACAATACAATTACACAAATATGGGGCATAATGAATTGCTTGGAGAATAGGCCTTCAGACATGAGCTGCTCTCCCAGTATAAGAGCAAAGCATGTGAAGACAGACAATAAAATGCAGATGTAAGCATCTCAGGTGTAATTTCACATTTCCATTTAGGATGGAAATTCTTTGGGGGAACTGAGTCTAAAACCCTCTGACTCTACTTCACACTGAAAACAGAGCAACAAAACCACTTGTCAGCACTGCCTTGCTAACTCAAAGTTGCTTTGAAGAACAGTCCATGACACAGCTGCTGAAACACCTCCTTCTCTGTGGACACAAGCAAAGAATTATTATTTTCTCAGCTCCCAAGCCTGCTGCAGGAACATTTTAATAGGATCCAAGAAAACTGCTTCTCTAGAAACTGTTTTATTTACATCCTTACATCACTAAAAAAAGGGTTCTTTTCTCTCCCATCACCTTTTTGAACCATATTCTGCAAGATGTTTTTCACATTATTTAATTTCATTAGCTACTCTTCCTAGACAAAAGATTTATCCTTTGACTTCCTGAACATGTTCTTGTTGTTTGTTTTCATTATATTGCAATTTCTGTTTGTGAAGTTTGTTTCAGGGCAAAGCAGTTCAATCTGGGAAGCACACTGTGCTCACAGGGGTGACATTACTTCTGAGGGCTTCATATCCAGTGCTGCAAATGCCATCTGACCTGTGTTGTTTACGCTGTTTCCTGGTTTCGTTTCTGTTGACTTTTTCAAATACGCTCTTTCATTATGCAGGAGAGACAGGCAGACCAGAACTTCCGCTACCAAGGCTGTGCTCAGGGTGGGTCCCAGGAGACGGGACTGAGCTGCCTCCCCACAGAAGAGCATCACACTGCCCTACCAATGGTCCCACATGGCATTGTTGATCCCCACCTCTTCCCCCAGCCCCCCTGCCTGCCACAGAGCCCCTCCTGGCTCACGCTAAACTAACAAATACACACTGGGGGCCACTGAGTAACAAAGCTTCATCCACTAATGCTCTTCATGCAGGTGCTGTACAAAAAAGTTTGGAGACTAGCTCCAAACTTGTGAATAAACATTATTCCAACTTTCAGCAAGACATAATCTACAACATTAAAAAATGGCAAGTTACAGTAAGACAGAATTCAAATCATTTCCCCCTGTTAAAAGCCACATCTTAACAGATCGATTAAGAAATAGACACCAGAATTTATTCTATTTCCAATGCAAACTGCTAAGAGGCATAAGAGATACTTCTCACATTCCCTCCAAAAAAGAGGAAAGAATTCTGGTAATTTGTAAAAGATACCCACATTTTCATAGGATTGAGCCTGCACAATAAGAAAAGTGTGGTGTGCTATGATGGACCAGAGACATCCTATCATGAAAGAAAGGTGCTGCTCTGTTTTTCCCACACTGGGAATGCAGAGACGGGTTCAACATCTCTGCCATTCCCTTGTGTGATTTGAATCTGAGCACTTCACCTGCCCTGCAGGGTGGGAAACTTTTGACAGGAAATATGTATTATTGAAGAAAGTTTTTTCTCTAGGGCAGAAACTTTTCTGCCAGCCAGATAATGGCACAGGGTGGTATAGGCAAAGAATGTAAGTCTGTTTGAGTGAAATGAAAATGTTATCTGATATAGACTAGAAAGACATGAAAGCAAAGAGATTTCACTGCCTTAGGCTCACTATCGTGCTTGGCAACGTTTTTCCTCTTGGCAGCAGTGAAGGCCAAGGTGAGGGGTCTGAATATTACCCAAGCTTGCATGAAGGGCTACCTGCATTACCTAATGGTGCATGCTGGGCACTTAATGAGCCATTCCTCAGCTCTGTCTGCCTTAGAGAGGAAAAAAGAAGTTCCTCTGAGAAGTGCATTTGTCATGACGGGATGAGTGGGTTTGATGCTTACTACTGCAAAAACGTAACACTGCATGTAAACACATCCACCCATATGCACTCTAGAATGGGTTTTTTCCCTTTTACTGAGCACAGTATTAATAAGGCACAGAGCATTATGTTCATGTATTAAACATTTTTTATAATGTATGCAGTCTCTGAAGCTACACAAAGGTGATTTGTGACATAATTAATGAACTTTGCCTTAGGTGTGCTAAAAAATGTATCAGTTGTGTAAAGTACTATCCATTTCTTCATTATGGCAACCAAGTTGCATTTACTGTGAAGAAAGGCAGACTATCCTTGTAATGCTGAATTACAATTCTCAGGTCACTGATCTTTGTATTGCAGGAGTTGCTTTAGCTGAATGATCCCTTTGGTAACACCTCTTACTGCCTGGGCCACAATCAGAGACCAGAATGGGTCCTGAGAATAGCAGGTTTGTTGGCCACCACCAGCCAATGCAAAGTGGTGCCCCAACAGGAAAGAAATCCTCCAGGCTCCAACACCCCCAGGAATTCAGCCTGCTGTATCCTGGGCAAATCAAAGGCTCAGCTCATTCCAGTTCACGTCCACACATACACGCTTTGAAATCCTGCTTGTTTCATGTGCTGCATTGTTGTGCTCCTTCTGAAATTTAAGAAGTATCACCTGCTACCATGCTCAGCACCCTAAAGATGTAAAGATTTGTCCTCAGTGTGAAATACCATTAAGCCCTTAAAAATGCAAAGATTTATTCTTCATATTACGGCAGTTAATAAATGTGTTACTGAACTGAGACCAAAAAAAAAAAAAAA
>VZRN01006152.1:173585-361585 GCA_013397935.1 Dasyornis broadbenti
AGAAAAAAAAAAAAGAAAAAGAAAAAGGGAAGCCCTTTTGTGGCTCCAAATTTAATTCTGTTGCTTGAATTTTATGCCTCATTAGGAAACCAAAACTCAACACAGGATTTCTTGCAAAATTTTCCTATATGCCTGAAGAAACCAGGGCAACACAAAACTGCACTCGATGTGTCTAAATGTACAGTTTGGGTGGGTTTCTGTCAATTTTAATCCTCAGAAATACTTTACTAAAGCAGGAACAAATATTTTGGCATATTGTTCCCAAATAATGGTTACTAATTGTTTGCTGTATCTACAAACACATACTTGCATTATTTTGCTAATATAAATTATTAAGATAACAAGTCTTTTGTCTTATAAGGGAGAAATGAGGACTCGCTCCCAGCTTTTCTCTACCTACTTATTTAAGCAGAAGATTAACAAAATCTCATTCATATGCCAATTAGCATATATTTAGCAGAGGCAATTTTACACAGCTCACAGCTTGTGTCTAAAGACCAATCTTCACTTGTTTTGGAAAGAAAGCCAACCAGCCTTAGTAAGTTACGTTGGCCTAATACTACACGGTGTTTCTATTTCATTGGGCTCACAGAGTATTGCTGATGATCCTTGTTACTCTATTAGTCTTTCAGCAAAAACCCCCCACATCTTTCTCTGGACTCTGCAGGAACAGTTTCAGGTAGTATTTGTTATCACAGATAAAGCTGTCATGTTTTGAGAGAATTACCACATTCTGTAACAGCTCCCACAGGACTGAGTTTATGTAGAATTCACAATGACAAACAAAAACCCAAACAAACAAACAACTGCCTTGCCTAGGTTGTACATTTCACTTCACGGAGGAGCAAAAGCCAACAAAGCACAGCTCCAGCCCCTCAAAGAGTGGCTAACACGTTTGTATTTGCATGAAAGATTATGCAAAGAAACAAAAGCCAGTTGACATCTCAGCCACATCTACCATCCAGTGTTAAACAGCACAACCAGGTCTTTCTCCACTTTGATTCACTAAAGCTTTTATCTATTCTTATTTTCCGGTCTGCCTTACTCCATCTGAAAGCAGTGCATTCCCCAGGAACCTTGTTCTTCCAATAAACAGCCTGAAGTGCCCATTATCCTAGCGGGATTCCGCCTTTTGAGGATGAACACATGAGGCTGTGTTTATCAGGGTCAGGGGAAAGGGCACGTGTAAGGCAGTCAGGAGAACTGGCTCTGTACTTAGCTCTCTAATTACAATCAATTTTTGAGACACTTTTCCCCTGGCAGGCAGGCAATGACTCTGGTGAGGAATTCTTGAAAGAGGAGATTGCCTCTGCAGTTACTCCTTGTGTGTGTGTGTGTGTGTGCAAAGAAATCTAACCTTCACTTCCATAACAATCACACTCTGCAACCCTGGCTCTGCCTCTCTTACCTTCTCTCACCTGGCAATCTTCCTTTTTCGGGGAGAAGGATGCTGATAAAAAGAAAATAAAAAGAAGCATTACATTCTTATTTCTTTGTCTTTCCACCACTCTGTAGATAAATCAGACGTTAAACATTAATTTTATAAAGCCTACAATTTCAAAGCTTCAGGCATGTAGTGGAGATCAAGTGCTGCTACTGTCTGTCATCATCCTTTGCCTAATAAAGCATCTCAGGACAGCTCAAGCTCCGTTTAAACTGCTTTTATAGCTTCCTAAATATAATTTTACTAACCTGCTTTTTAAATTACAATTGCCCACTAGCCTGCCTGCTGGTGGGGAAAACCTTCAATCCATTATTCAGCACAGACTCGTGCAAGCATTACTATTAACAAGGGAGAAGTTCACTAATGACTGGCAGCTTAAAGAATAATGAAACTGTTAATATTTAGGGCCATCCTTCCTGCTTCTGTCTATGACAAGTGCTGGAATCGTTTAAATTAAATACTTTATGTGACTAAAACACATTTCAGATGATATAATGAGCTACAGCTATTGCTGTTGAACACATCTACCATTTCTAAAGTCAGGCTTAAGTCCACCTGGTCACCCACGGCTCAATTTTGCCCTAAAGTACAGGTGGATAATTCCACCACAGCGAATCATATGATAGGAAGTACACTAGGGGAATATTTCATCCTTGTGAAGTATTTTTCTACAGGTTTTTGAAAAATTAATTCAATTCCAGTAATTTTTACCATTTTTGAAAGAGGATCAATTAGCAAAAGCACTATTGTAGAGAGAAGCGCTGCTGATTTCATGAGACAGTTACACAGTCCTGTGCAACAGAGTTTTGGAAAAGATTTTTTTTGCAAATGCAAAAAATTTAGTTCACATAATATTGTATCAAAATGGATATACCAGAAACAAAATATTAAAACCCTCTATTTTACCCAAAGGGAAAATACTTCTGCAATCACAGGATTTCATGTTAACACTCTTTAGTTAGTTCTGCAGAGTTGGAAGAAGTTGTGAGCCTTGGAATGTATGGGGTGTGGGAGTCACTGTCCCACAGGCATTGCACGGTGACCCCATTCCACGGTTCCTCTGGATTTTAAGAACAAGATATAACACTCCCATTTATTCCTGCCAGTGCTGTTTTTCCAGGGCAGGCTTAGGAGCAGAAACAGGCTTCCCCTCCTCTGTGCAGAGCTGATCAGAATACCAATAGAGAAAACATATTTCAAATTAAACAACGTCATTAAGTATTCACAAGACACCCAATTACCACTGTACCCAAGTGTGCTTGCTGTCAACGTACATTAGCTACAAAATTGATAGGAGACTGGAGTTGACCCAGAAATTGTCACAACTTGTGATCTTTGTCAATTCAGCTGAGTGACAGCCTGAGTTGTTTAAATAACTGCACCTCCTGCCATTAAAAAGATCCTTTCAGGTCACTTGAAGCACAACCTTTTTATTTTCTCACAGGAAAAAAAACTCAAAGTTTTCTCTGGCCAACCAAAGCTTTGTTTAGTCAGTGGGCTTTTTCTTCCAAATTTAGAAATGTGAAGCATTTCTGAAACGATTTTGAAACATATTTTCAGATTTTTTTTTTCATTCTGATTAAAAATCACAATGTTTTGGATTTTTTTCACATGACTAAGTATTTATTTTGGTGAAAGCTTTTCAAACAAGCAAAACATTGCCTCGGTTTTCCATCTTGCTGTCCACTTAAGGAATATTTCACTTCGGATTTCTTAACTTAGAATTTACAGAGTAACACACATAACACAAGCAGTAATTTAAGAACTACCAGCGAGGAGCCTGGACCAGCCATTGAAATGAAACCTTCCCAAAACTCTGGGAAAACTCAAAATTCATGACTGTGAATTAACTTGCACTGAGCGTGACTGCGGATTTTACGACTTTTTAAGGAAGTGCTCTAGAGCTTTCTGGGTGCACCAGGGTGAGATAAACAGTCAGCTTCCTTCCCACGGACTGGCTGCTCCTTCCCAGCCCCTTCCATGGATGTCCTGAGGCAACAAATGGAACAGCTTTGCTGCTCATGGTGCCCTGCAGTCTCAGGAGCTGGAATTGCTTCCCCTGGAAAGCTGTGCTTCCATCGGCAGGCTGGCGGCTGTTCTGTGACACCCACGGGAATCTTTGATCAAAGCCAGCGTGTGCTCATCTGCCATTTATCACCTGCTAAACCCTCACTGCCATTTGGCTGCCAGCTGCTGTTTCATGGAATTGTACCTGGATATGTTTGTGGATCACACCTTCATCAGCGTTCCCACAGCTCCCACATGTGTTAGAGGTGCCAGGAGAGAAGAAGGTTTTTAGTTTGGCTTCCATGATAGGATTAACACCTGACCTAGAAAGGACTGAATCCTGGAAGTCTGTGAAGTACTTGGGGACTGGTTTTAGTTGTTTCTGCAGAGGAGGGCTCCCTCAAAGTATGTGGAAGTGCTCTTCTAGCTGGCTCAATGGGCTGGATTGCGACAGAGGTGCTTGGATTAATCCCATGTAATTTTTGTGGTTAATTAATCTGGCCGTATTGAGAATGGCTTCTCCTGCTCTCCCAGTGTACCTCAGCTTCTCTGCTTTGAATTCTAAAACATCCTGTAGATCAATATTCATAATGTATGAGCTCAGCTTTGACATGGTGACAGTGCTGCACAGTCCTACCGGGGACAGGATGCTCAGAAGAGGTTTTCTTCTCCCTTCCCAGGGGGTGCTTTCCCAGCTCAGTATGGAGCCCAGTGCTGCCAGGCTGGTTTGTGTGTGCTGACACCGAGCACAGCCAGCTACCCAGAAGAAAATGAAATCTCCCACGGAGAAAGGACCTGTGACCTATCAGTTAAGCCTGCAATGAGCTGTAACTGTGCCAAGTACCAGCAGCAAAAGAATTTTGGGGTTTTATCATTGTTCAGTACAAGAGATTCCCTCTTTAAGCCATGTTTGTGCCTAAAGAAGATATTGGGGTTATACAGTGCACCTTGTAACCTCCAATTTTCTCATAAAGAGTCACAAAGTTCTGAGTAAAGACACCCAACCGCTTGGGGAGGGAAGGTGCTAAGAATGAAAACAGCAATAGTAACCTGGCAAATCAAGAAACTGGTGCTGAGTAAAGTAAGTGCAGTCTGAACACCTGAAAGAAACTCCAGAGCCAACTAGGCCTTGCTGGCAGAAATACATCAAAAAGGAACCTCACTTCACAGCAGCTTCCTTCATTCCACGATATTCTTTGATTCCTCATTTCTAGAGTCAAATTTTTCAATCACATTAATGACATTTTTTTGACTGATTGAAACATCAGACTCTTTAATTTCTGAACGTGTGAAGATATACCAAGGTCTCTCCCTTTAATACTGGATTGTACAAGACAAATTCCAAATATTTTATTCGCATTCAGAATGCTTTGGTATAAAAAACTCTCAATCTTCTGCTTGAATTTGATGACAAACAGAAAACAAACAAGAGACTCCCCCTTTCTGGGATTGCGCCCCGGCTGCACTGAGATGGAAGTTTTGTTAAAACCAGTGTATCAGCAAATTCACTGGGTAGCAAAACTCCTCAAATCAAATCCAATTTAAAGCCTTCCAACCAAAGCCATAATGTTTTGGTTCAGTCTCAATCTCCTTTCCCATATTTTTCAAAGTAAAAAAGGAGAGATGAAGACTTGACAGAACTTACCGAATTATGTACAAGTGACACAAACCGGCATGTGCAGCTGAAATGTAACAAAAACATTTATTCTATATAAAAACCCTTCCTAGAGGATGCTATGCCTTTTTTTTCTTTTGACATTTCTAAAATGTTCAAATAAAAATTCTAGCATTTCCTCTACGAAAATTCTTAAAAATATGTACCTTTCAAGAAATTTCATGTAGAAGCTTCTCTGCATAGCATTTACTGCCATCAGCATTGAATTCCTTAGAAAACACAGCCAGATGCCTGAATTGCATTATACTGAACTTGTCTAAACTGTATTTTAGAGGTTATTTAATTATTCTAGTGCAAACACTTCTGTGCACTCATTTAAATAATTTTAAATTTGGTTTATATTGATTTAGTATGTCAAGCCCTTCTCAGCTTAAGGGAAGTCAATACAGGACAGGTTTAATTCACTTGATAGCTCCCTGAACAAGACTTTAATACAATCAGTCCAGCACTCAAACTTGATTAATCAGTGCCATCCCACAAGTAGCAAACCACCAGAAGTAGAGGAACTGGACTATTTTATCACCTGAAAATAAACTAGTAGAAAAAAAGAAAGCTGAAAAGAGAGATTCCACGTATACCCTCAGAAATCTGCCTGGATCTACTCAGGAGGCTGAAGTCATGCACTCACAGGAAAACGCGCCATCTGTAATTAGCCCATAATTAACAAAGCTTTGTATGACTTCTCCAAAAACAAATGAGTGGATTGTGTTCCAAAACTGGGCAAAAAATTGGTATGGAAGAACCAGAGAAAAGACTGGGAACTCCAAAACGCTCCCACACTGAACCGAACACTCTTGCTCAAGGCAGACTCTTCCGGATTCCAAACCACAATCAAATCATTAGGAAAAGCAGAATGCTGCTCACTAATATTCCTTAATGACACAATAGGCAATAATGTCTGATTCAACACAACTGCTTGCAAGTTAGTGGTTGAGCCCTTGGCCCTGGTTTTCTCAAATCAAACAATGCTGCCAAGAGAATGAGGAACAGATGCTAAATACGCACGTCTCGCACGCTGCTTCAATTTGTTCATCACTGACTTCCTCTGGGATAAAAGAGATATTGTCAAAATGATAATGATGGTATAAACATTTTGGCCACTTAAAGCATTTTCTGAATGCCAGATAAATTCAGAATAATTTTTAGCAGTAGGCTTGCCAGAACATCAGCTGAAGCCTTCATTACAGCTATTCATATCCCTATAATAAAGGTTGCATCAGCAATTCCATTATAAATGCTCTTTCAGAGGGTTCGATAATTTGGCCGCAAAAAGTATTTTTGGCTGAAGCCTGGCATGTAAGTTGTCTTAGATTTTATTTTTCAACTAAGTTTTAAACTGTTCAGCTGTTTTCTACATAAAGATGGAAGAAACAAAGAGGGTTTAGCTGGTTTAAACTGTTCTTTTTCTGGTCCTCCATAAAAAAAGACCAAACTGTTTCTTTTGAAGTAGAAACTGCGTTGAGGAAAAGAAAAGGCAGGAGTCACAGACACTGAGTGCACACTTACACTCAGGTCCAGGCTAATTACAAGTACTCTGGTTAACTGTGGCATGATCCGGATGGCATGGATTAGGTGCTAGAGAAGAAATTCCTTGGAGGAATGGTGACACAAAGTCACTCAAGCTTCCCTCATCCCAAGAAAGGGTAACACAGATAATATCACCAGCCTGAGGTCAAGAACTGTTCTTGTGGAAAAGAGAGGGCAATGGGACAGTAAACTTGTAAATGCAGCTATAAATGAAGAACTTGACAATTATTCAGGTTTAATTTCATCACAAAACTAGTAATCTAAGTTGGAAATCAATACTTTACTAGCACTGATCTTCCACAGTGTCTAAAAGTCCCACAACCTTTAACAGATGTTTATTTTTCACTCTAAGTACCATCTACTTTTTTAAAAGGAAGGGCTAAATATATTCCAGCAGGTGTGTCCCAATTATAAGCTCAAAAGTTGGCAAGTGGAGGAAAACCCTCACAATGTCCTTTGTCCTGACAAAAGAAAGCTTCATAGAATCTTACCCCATGCTGGGCTCATTTTACCAGTCTTATTCTCTGTTACTCTGGCTAAGGAAGAAGAAAATCTCCTTAAAACATAAATTATTTTGTTTTCCTTGGGTAATTATTTTGCCTGAGATAGCACAATTGGGAGATACTTGTTTCCTCTCTGTTGCTAACCTCACTCAGGGAGGTGGCTCAGGGTTACTGTCCCCTTGGTGGGCAGCTCTGAGATCAACCTTCCTTGATAAAAGCCCTGCAGTTCACTGGACTTGTCTGACATCTTTGCTGGCTGTTAAATCTTCCTGGGAAAGCTGATACAAGTGCATCTCCAGGCAGGGACATATTTCCTTGTCACAGTTATAATTCTCCCGAGCTCTGTAAGGAGTGGGAGAACCTCGAGTCTACACAGTGATCATGAAAACTCACGATGTGGTAGTGGTGAATGATATCAACTTCACATGTGATACACTCAAGTTTGGGAACGCTACACTTTCCGTGACTGCTAAAACAAGTAGAGAACAGTTAAAGAACAACTGTTCTCATCAACAGAGAGGAAAAGGGGGAAAGAAAACTTCGTAAAACAGTGAAGTTGATCAGGGCGAAAATCACTATACAAAAAAAGCTTATCAAAGCTTAAAATTATTAAAGAACGAACATCTGTTTGCAGGAGACAGAAATGCGTTACAGAATTCAATCTTTAGGTTCTTTCTGAGCAAAACCCTCTATTTGTTCATACACTTCATTAGTGCCACAGGGCAGGGCTCCATTTGCACTTTCTGGTCATACACAGACAGCACCCGCTTCTCTTTACTGTCCCCAAGAAACTGCTCCCTCCCACTTCAGCACAGGGAAAGGATTACAGCACGTGTTCTACCTTTCCTTCCCGAGATGGATTAAATCACTTTCAATTACCAAAAAACCAAAGGTGCTTGACAGATGGCTTCAAAGCACTATCCCTCACGGTTCATTACCAGGATCTTGTAAACAGGAATAGGCTTTTCTTACCTGCCTGTGAAGATGCTGCTGAATGTTTCATTTCTGGAAATGTTGCCTATAAATATGACAGTGTTATTTTGTGACACAGAACTTCCAGAAACTGTCTTTTCCTCTTAGCAAATTAGTTATGGTGAGACTATTTTGAACTTAGAACTGCCTAAAAATTTTAATACTCTCACATTTCTAAATGTAAATCTGCCTTTACACAGTGTCTAATGTGTTCCAGATACTTTATCACACACACTTAAAAAAATAAAATGAAGCCCAATCCTGTTGGAACCATGCTGGATTTCCTCTTAGCAAGGGGCAGAAGAACTTACATTTCCATCCATGACCTGAGGTTCCCAGAATTCAGTCCTCAATTCCTCTGCAATAATAACAGCTACCCTAGGCCTTGGAAACAGCACACTTTTTACTAAAGCTTGATGTCACAGCCAGAATGGATGCTAGAATATCCCGTCTTTCCTTTCTATATTTATAGATACAATCCATATTATATACTGGCCAGTGGGCAATAGTAACAACCATACAGAAAGCACCACTCAGTACTCTGTGCTCCCTTCTGCCTCCCAAAGCACGTGGGTACTCTGCCAAGGGCCCAGACATGTCCAGGAGTGTCCTGGCAGGAACGGCACAGGCCTTGCCCTGGCCCAGACCCCACAATAATCGTCAAACCTGAAGGACAATTTCATCTTGGCCATATGCACTCCCTATGGGAAACCTTCAGCACTCCAAACGAGGGTGCTACAGCATTTAACATGGAAATTAATAATTGCTGCAACAGCCAGCATTATTTACTTTGTCTCTAAATTGATTTCATCTTAGTATTCTCTCTGAATTACTGGAACTTCTCATATCTAGTGTATTGATATTTTACCGATAATGTATGAGGGAATTACAGACGTCTTCAGGATGAATGCCTGTTGTTTTAGCAGCTGGCAGACATGGAACAGCTGGGGAGTAGGCACTCAAAAAACAGAGGGAACAGCTTGCAATCTGTGTGTTTGTCTGATTAGGTAAATGTCTAAAGGTGACAGCAGTGAAAGAGTTAACAGTGTTTTCTTTGAGAAAAATATACTTTTAGCTGCTCTTAATTCAGTTTAGCAAATATATATGGAAAGGAAGGTGACAATATCTGATCAAAGGATTTATCTGGAGCAAAAAACTGGTAAACTGGGAAAAGAGACAGAGAAGAGGAACATTTTCTCTCTCTAACAAATCAGGTTCTACCCTAAGCAGAGCAAAACAAAAGTGATTTAAAAGGACCCATCCTGAAAATTCATTAAAATTATGTGCATTTTTTGGACTTCTGTATCTGAGCACAGCATGTACATTTGAAGTTAAAACTCCTGTTCAAAGTTAGAACTCCTGTTCTCCTCTTCCTATGCCCTTGGTCCAAACACAGCTATCCACAGATGCAAAATATTTCTTTGAACTAATGAAGCAATTCTGCTTTTATTGAAGTTTTTCTTTCCGCTTTCATGGCTAGTAAAACACAAAGGAAGTACACAAACCATTCTGTTTACTAAACATTGCTGCACACGAGTCTAGACAGCCCCAGGCAACTTCAGAGGCTTCATGTTCAGTTTAAGCTAAAACTGTAGATCCAGCACTGAGTTTTAAGTTCCCAGCTCCTCAGTAAATACCACTGTAATCTACAGAAAGCCCAGCTCACTCCCATAGGAAAAGTCTACTGAGCATCACTAGGGGTGGCAGCCCTGTTCAGCTGTGCCAGCATCAGACAGATCACTGCAAAGCCCAGAGCAGAAGCTCAAAAGGTTGTGACTTTCTGGAGTCTTAATGGGAAGAATGTGCCATGGGAAGGGCACGTAGGGCACTGGAAATGTGGAATTTTCTGGTTTTTGAGGTTTTTTATACTAAGATGTGATGACGCAGTGTTACAGAAAACCTCTTGCATTTCTGGGTTGGGATCTCAACAACAAACATTGCTCTGGACTGTTGGGACAGACACCAGGAGAGCTATTATTTATAGACTGGATCCAGAGCCTGACCTACAGAGAATCCCTAGGCAGACTATAATGGCCCTGCTCTAAACCCCCATTCCTACACCTGATACAACACAAGAATTTTGCTGGAGTGTCTCAGTCCCTATAAAGCTGCTTTATGGAGCTGCAGCTCCAAAAACCACCTGCCACTAACACAAGAGCAGTGCTAGGAAAAGCACAGCTGACTTGTGGGAGTTTCCTCCAGCATCAACTCCTCCAAGCATCCCAGTAACTGTGGAAACTAAAATCATGCATGAATAAAGACCAAATCTCCCCTGCTACAAACACCTCCTTCTTTGCAGCACTGTGCTGCTAGAAAATTTCATTGCTGATTATTAGGCTGTTGTCACAGACCTTCTGGTAACTTTTCTTGTGACCTGCATTATGACTGTGGTTGTTTTTATTTGAATGGAGAACATAGAGATGAAAATTAAAATGGGGAGTTTGCCAAGAATTAGATATTTTTCTGTTTTTTCCTCCCAGTTTTGGTCTTTAAAAGAGAGCAGTAGGGACAGGACTGCCAGACTCATTCTCACATGCGATCTATGGTGTAAGCGAACACATACCTGCACAAGCAGAAAGCCAGTTTATTATTCTGTCACACCACCGAACCCCTGATGTGATGTCAATGAAAGCATCACAGAACCATCCTACCAAAATTGGGAACGTTTCTGTAAAAATATTATTGGTTGTATTCCATGAGTGAAATACTGATGCTTAA
The DNA here is from genome assembly GCA_013397935.1 of Dasyornis broadbenti. Taxonomy (NCBI): domain Eukaryota; kingdom Metazoa; phylum Chordata; class Aves; order Passeriformes; family Dasyornithidae; genus Dasyornis; species Dasyornis broadbenti. The sequence continues at coordinate 184,432 of VZRN01006152.1, forward strand.
AGGACAAATTAAGAACAGCAAACACCCAGCTGCTTTCAAAACAAGTTCAATTTTTTTTAGGAACTGCTTCTTAAAAGAACAAAAAGCAGGATGCTTTTCAGGTGGTTTTAGAAGGATCACTTTCTCCCTCCAACCTTTCTATCTACCAGATAAATCCTCTTGGCTCTTTCCAAGTGCCCTGCCCAGAGACAGGATAATGGGGATTGCACTCAATCACTCACTGCAGGGACTCCCTCATCCCTTTTCCTTGTAAGGAATTGGAAGGATGCTCAGTGGATCTGCTGCTAATTTTGAAAGATTAACCACTCCTTAAAAGAAGCAGGTGCTAAATCTCGCCTAAAGCAGCAGCTTACACACTCTCCAGTATAAGCTTTCCTGCTCATGCTCATCTTCTGGCCCCTATGCTGAACACAGCAAGGCCTGTACTCAAAGAAATAACAGTTGCTCTGTAGAATTCAAGTGACTAAAATGAGACCAGATACAGCAATAAAAATACTGGAAGCCACCCACTGGGTATATTTCTCATTAGCTTTGTAGTAAACCAATACTGTATAGAGGAAAACTTCTTAAATTTTGTATGTATTCAAACCAAAACCAACTTCAAATTCAAGCTGCAATGATGGAGTGGCTGCCACAGGAATTTTTCTAACAAATCTCATCACCACATTAAAAAAAAAAAGCTTTAAAACAGTAACATATATAAACAAAGAATGGAAATAAAATTTTAGTATTGGGGCACTAAACTAACTCCCACACGCAAGCATCAACATATGCAACACAGTGCTTACATTCAGTTTTGAAGCACTGGGTATTGAAGAATACAGCCTGGAAAAACATGGATCCTATCCATTTCCTTAAATGCTAAATTCACTGCATTCAGGCTCAGAGTTAATTATTATATTTATCCTGCCTTCATGTTGTTAATGCAAATGTGAATTACAGCTTCTTCGATGCTTAGAACCTTTAGCCTAATTCTGCTCATCCCTTACTCACGGTGAAATCTGAACAGGTAAACGGGATGAAAATATCCTTAAAAACTCTACCCATTCTCTCCCAGCCCAATAAAATCTCCAGGAAGGCTTCCGAGCAGGACCCTGCAGATCAGAGCACGGCATATGCTCCTGTGAGAAGGGGGGAAATGACAGATGTTGACGGCATTTTGGAACTACACAACTGGGTCCATAGGCAGATACAACTGTATCTGATTAGGCAGACAGCTCCATTCATCTCTCTGTACAGCAGCCACGAGGTCTCTAATTGTTTCGCAGATCACTTAGCAATTAATGATACTGTTGCCCTTGGACAGATCATGCTACAGATCAATATTTTCTGTCCAAGTCCAAGCACTGAGGAGATACAATGATACCAAAGTTACTCTGTTAATAGAGCCCACGGCAAGGACTGGGGGGAACGTCTCGGGTAAGAACGTATTTCTGTCACAAACACAAATTTGCTCCTGCAGGTTCTCACAATAAACAGCCACAACCCTTTACAAATTCCATTTCACAAAATTAGGCCTACACAAACTTTTGTACCAAGTCAGATGAAAAGCTGGAAAAAGAAGAGGCTGCAGAGCAGAGTAATGAGTGAACAGGAGTGGGAGTCCTGAAACCGGGCTGGAATGATGGATCAAAAGCAGGACTCCAGAGGGTAAGAGAGCCTGGGTGAAATGTCTCCCGTATTTTCCCAGCACAGGTATATTGTAGATAGTGCTGCTGGGTAACAGCTTTGTTTTAAGAGATAACCTCCATGCCCTAAGCATTAAAATTCTTCATTAAAGATACTGACTTATCTCCACAAAGGAGGTCTGCACAAACCACTCTGGCACTAAAGTGACTGGACTAACTGCCCACAGTAAGCTCATGAGAGCCAGGGCTGATATTGTTTCCCTCCTTCTCTGGTGAAATCTGATTCAGGGCACTCAAGGGTAAGATTTGGTGTCATCCAAGCCAATGGTACAGTTTGAGATGATTACACCACAGTGGGGCTTTTTAGCCATTATTTCCCCAGTAAGAAAAATTGCCTCCAATTTCCTGCTTGGAACACATTTGAAAACCAAATAAAAATCAATTTTAATCCAATTTAAAAAATAAAGTTAGATAATTTATTATAAATAGGATAGTTTTCTACTGCTTGTATGACTCAAAATGGCTATTGTATCTAAAGTATCACTGCCAGTGAGGACTTGCTTGTGTTTCTATTAAAACTTTAAATTATAACTTTTGAGTGCCTCAGGATAATTTTAATTGAGAAAGAACTGTAGTTTGAAAATCAATTATTTTCAGTAATCATCTGATTCAGTTCTTCACTAATGACCCATCCAGCTATCTGTGTAAAACAAATCCTATCAGCCTGCTATCAGCTACTGGGAGCATCTCAATGAACAATCCAGTGTCTCACACGCATCTGTGGAACCGCAACTTCTCCACTGGTGTGAGTCTATAAATCCACTGGGATTATACCAACAATGTGGCCATGAGAACCTGCCTGGGGGGACAAGCATGGGCAGCTCATGACCTCAGCCATGGTGCTCCATCTGTGGCAGCAGTTTGGACTGAACAAGGTGCTACAAGCCAAGGGCAGGGAGCCTGATGAGCTCTGGGTCCTCATGACCACTTTCTCACTGCCTAAGCTCACAAAACCATTCCTGAAAGCAAGGGATGGAGAAGGGGAAGCCATGAAGAGGGGCCAGGTGAGCCAGGCACAGGCCTCGGTTATTCCAGCCAAAGAATTTCTCTGGTGCGGACACCAAAAAGAAGTTGATTTGCTGTTTCTATGATTTTACTGCCGCTTGGTTTTATTATTTAGAATGGCTCGTTTTCATTTAAACCCACCGTTGCTTCAGTGTTTAATTAACCTCTGCATTAGGAAATATTCCTAATGTACAAGATAAATTTAATAGCATTTTAAGCATATTCTTTTTCTATCCACAGATGTACATCATAATCTCTGCCTTGCTATTCTGAAAGTACCTTTCATGTACCACCCCTTTATCTTCTATTCTATCTGTGAAGTGGCTCCAGAAGTGTCTCCCCAGAGGGATTATTTTGGAGCTCTCTGTTCTTTTCAGTCTCCCATGGCTTCCCTTCAGTCTGCGCAGATTTTGCCTTGCAGTGCAGTGTCCTGACACTGCACAGGGACTCTGGATGAGATTTTCCCCACGCTGAGCAGAGCAAAGGGATGAATGCACACCTTTCCTGAGGGGCACTGCCTACCAGATAATTCCCAAAGCAACAATTGCTTTGCTGATAACAGCCTGCCCTGGCTCCTTGGGAGTGCTCTAACTCCCACATCCTATTCTAATGAAAGTGTTCCTGGAAATTCAGCTCCATTATTTAAGGACAGACTTCGTATCTTCTGTGGGCAAAATCTTAAGTTGATTGTTTAGAATTAAAAATCTTCATTTCATCATTCCCACTGCTTAACTTGTATTTTCATTTGTTTCTATAATTTATACATTACATGAGCTTTATCTTAAAACTTCCACTATTTTCATGCTACAATTGCTGATATTAGTTTGGACTAAAACTACAAGCAATTTTATACTTCTAAGGTAGTTTATGCATTGTAGGAGAACTATATATCATATGATTATACACATTCAGACACTTGTGCATTTGCAGAAAAAGGCGGCTAGCTGGGCTTGTCCATATTTATACCCCAGAAACAGAATTATGCAAACACATTTAAAGTTTTCTACATACTAAATGACAGTTCTCTTTCTTCCACATTCACTTTGTCTTAAGCACATTAAAGAATAAGAGAACACAGAAATACAAATTATGTTCAGGAAAGAGTATAAGGTTAGCATATTTTTTTTTCTGCATTTCACACTTTTTTGATGCACACTTCCTACTCTACAACTATTTTTGGCTAGGAATTATGTGGAAGGAATTAAATGGGTAGACAAACTGTTAATGTAAGATATTTTATCAGTAAGCAAAACATGAAATGAGGTTTTGACTCAAATCTCTCCTTAAACATGAGCGAGATGCATTCCGAACAACACTGATTTCTATGGACTTACATGGATTTGGTCCCGATATTTCCTCAGAGTTAACGGGTTTCTCCTGGTGGACACCGGCACATACCATCAGTGAAAATCCTGAGCTGGAATGCACACAACTCTTTATCTTGAAGGGAATGGAACAGTGATTTTGAAGAGTGCAGGTCACTCACAACAGTATCTCGAGGAAAAGGGCACTGCTCGAGCCACTGTTTATTCCTGCTGGACACACAGAACCTTCCCCAGGCACTTCGGCACAGCAAATACCCAAGGCTGCTGTGGAAGATCAACATCTTCCACACAAGTACCAGAGGAACCAGGAGGTTCCAGCTCCTGAGAACTCTGTTTATTATAGGCTTGACCAAGTCCTTGGAGAGCTGGCAGCTCAGCACAAGATTCAGGCAAGGGCAAAACAATCCAGGTAGGATTGATGGCCACGTGCTGAGAGTCGGAACTGCAGCTCTGCTCTCTTGCTCCGTGGTAGCGAAAGACTAGGAGTGGGAAATTTGTATTGTAGCATAACAGCAAAATTGACAACAGCAAGAAAGCACAGGTCTAATCCAAATGTTGGAATGAACCCAAGAAAAATGAGCAAAGGAAACTTGCAATAATTCTCAAAACACTCATCAGTACGTCTTTAGTGTTTGATCAAAAGCATTACAGGCATTACTGTTTCTCATTTGGAGAAAAACTTGAGAGCCCTCGCAAGCAGGAAAAATTGAAAACTTTCCCTCATATAAATAAGCTTGAGGAATTCAGGAACCTTATTTTCTAGCAGGAGTTTTAAGCAGGAAGATTACAATGTATCTGTTTTCTACTAATAATCCATGTTTCATTGATTTTTTTCATTTCACTGGTTTTTGTGCTGCGTGTTTGGGGCATGCTGGGTCGACAGCTCTTTGAAGAGTGTTTAGCTCTGACTCATAAGGTGAGACAGAGTCTTGCATTTTCACGTCTCCTCTCTACAACATCCACGTTGCTGATGAATAAAAAAAAGTCCTTTCCAATATATATATATGAGACTAATTCTCAGCTGACAAGGATTTATATTACATAAATAAAACCCATCAAAACTGGGTTGGCAAACTCGCTGGCAATTTCAAATGAAAGCCAAGAGTTAATTGGACACAGAGACAAACAATTTTTCCATTCCGAAGATGAATTCCTGCAAGTCAAGGTTGAGTTACATTTAACATTGACTAGAGGATTTTCATTTCTGGGAGTGTTTGCCTGGGACTTATAATAAGGACTAGGGAGAATATCCTAGGGTTCTGTTTTACTGAGATTTTTACACAATGTCCATCACCATAGTAGCTGGTTGATATATGTGAGCCACGGGGCTCTTCCAATTCAGATGGCTCATTATTCATAATAATGACTCCCAGATCACATGCACAGAGAAGGAATTCTTCCCCCCTTCCTACAGCAAAACATCTTGTCCAGAGTTTGGCCCAGTCCGAGACAAACAGTTAAATCACGTCTTTGTTTTAATGTCTGGCACTTCTATGGAGAAATCTACCTAAGCACCACTAGTGCGTCGTCAGGCCTTTTTAAAGGAAGAGAACTGGTGCTGTATTTAGAGGACAAGTTCACCTCAACATATCCCTAGTTTAAAATTTTGCCCTTCCAGATAATTAAGAGCAAAGTCGCACTGTGATAGCCATTTATTTATTCCAAAAACATGCAAACGAATTCGAGCTGTTTGAGATCAACAAGGGAGTGCATTCCACAGCCAAGGAACCCTCAGAGCACAATGTCTGCAAACAGCAGGTTCTCCTTTAAACTCTGGCTGAATTTTGCAAACCCTCTTTGCCTTTGAAGACAGACACAGCAGAAGAAGGCATTCAGCAGGCACACAAGTGAGGCGAGGATGAGCTAAGGCACGCTCCGCATTGCTAAGTGATGATATCTCTACAAATTCAGCATGGAAACAGAGAAGTGTGGCTTCACCGACCTTTTGAAAGAGACAAGAGGCCACGGGAGAGGACTCCACGCTTTGTCTGCTCTCGCAGAAGCCTTGACAAGAGGAGCCTAAGGAGAAGCAGGGCAGCTGCAAGGGATGGGCTTTACGTGAATTGCTGAGGCTCACTGAAAGGGACTGCAGCCTCCAGGAGATCTCAAGAGATCTGCAACAGGGCTGTATTTATAGAATGATTTTTCTCATTTCCACCACTTCTCAATGGCTTAGAAAACCCCAAAAATCCAAAGTTGGGGCAAATTATTAGATGCAGACAGGAAAATATGAGAAGGCAGTTCTGAAGGGCTCCCTCTTTATCAAGCTTTCTACCACCACGGCAAGACAGCAGTGCTGTCCCTTTGTTCCCCTCCACCTGCAACCTGCAATCTGCTACAGAAGGAATACAGAATGCACTGAACACAGAATGACTGAAAAATGAGAAGTAAAACAGAAATAGACAAGTAACATCTGAACTTAACTTGTGAAATTACAGGAAGCATCCATATAAAAAAAATCCCCTTCATTATTTCACAGGAGTGCAAATACATAGAGTGTGCTAAAATCTAAAAGGTCTAAGGATACCATGAGGGCAAAACTTTTAGTAAAACACATAAATACAGAATTACTCGGTGCCCTGTTCTCCTAGAATAGTCCTTGATAATTTTACATTTGTTGTAAAATTCGTAAGTTGTGTTCAATTTTCAAAGCCATGCATCTTTTCTCCCAGGCCACGGGCTCCCTTTGCCTCCAGAATCACAGACATCAGGTCCAAATCACCCTAATTGCTTCCACTTACTGCCCTAACAGGCCATTACTCTAATGCCACCTACAAATTCAGCCCTTGTAAAACCCGTGTGCTGGAACCACTGCTCTTTTCCCAAAATTCAGTGTTCTGGTTTTACTCACCTGTCTCTTGCATCCACCTGTTCTCTGTCAAAACAGTGCTGCCTTTCAGTAAATGAAAGTCAGTAATTTTATTCTTACCTCCCTGCATTTACTATGAGCCTGAAAATATTGACCTGATATGGAAGCTTCAATTGCTTCTTGAAGGACACAGAAAATCCTCAAATGGACTGGAAATGAGAAAGCATGCAATACTCTCCGGAACAGAGCAGCATCTTGTGTCCACGCTGGGCAGCAAGCAAGTATTTGTCAGCCCTTGCTACTGAACGATGAGGGCAACAGCAATGTTTAATACATTATGTGGGAGATCAATACTCAGGTGTGTTACTCCTTTTCTCATACTGAAGTCTATCATTAACTTCAGGTACTGGAGCAAGGAAATACCTTGTTACGAACTGAACATGGATCTTTCCCTATCAAAACACAGGATGACATGAGATGCAAAACCAGGCATGAAATTACTAAATGGCTTTATGGAATTCCCCTACGAAAAAACAGAGCACAGAAAACTAAAATGCATGCAGCTAAACAGAAGATAGAATACAAGTTGAAAATAAATCTGTGTGTTCACAACACTTCCATCAATAGAGCCAGCAGCTTTATGAGCTGATTAGGAGTCTGCAGACAAAACTGCTCACGTAGCACAGGTTAACAGGGACTACCAAAAAGAGCTCTAGGTCTGTACCTTTACATCAACTAATAATTCAAACAATCCACCTACTTTATTGAAGCTGACTCACTGGCAAGGCTGCAGCTTCTGCTAATGAGGAGAGAAGGCAAAACAGAGAAAATTATCTGGAGGGAAATGAAAATCATGGACGAGGAGGAAGGAGAGGGAAAGCAAAGCAAAACGCTGGTAAAGTGTACAAGGCAAAAATCTGCCGTGAAGTGAAATGAAACTCCTGTCTGGCAGAAAAGCAATTTAGCTTTATGAACAGCTGCCTCACCGAGAGTCAGGCATACGAGCAATTAAAATGAAACAAGTTGATTTTAATATGCCTTAGTAACTGTGATTGATCTCACAGAGCTGCTGTTGACTGTACACCAAGAAACAATTTAGGATTCAGGTTAAAACGAAGTTTATAATCCTCCTTTAATGGATTTTAGTACCTTAGGCAGTACAGTGTTCCAAAAATTATTAAAATGTGCCCTGTCTCTGTGTAATCAATAAGCTTCCCACTGTAAGACTGGTGCAGTTCCAGGCACTCCTCAGCATGCCTGGCCATGCTGTGTCTGTAGAATTCCAAATAAGTCATCTATCATTATTTCTATACACAGGACTCATTAAATACCTCATCCTTCAGCTTATTAGGACTCAAGTCTGCCAGACAACCAAAACAAAAGGTCACCTTTTATCAAATGCAGACTTTGCCCAAAACATGCACCAAAACCCTGACAGGTTTATGTACAAATACAGTAGCAAGGATGGATAAAAGAATGATGGAAACAGTCAAGATGCCAACTGCAGAGTACCTACAAATGGAAATTGGGAGCATTCATTCTGGTTTACCAGGCACAGTCTAAAAATGTCAGGGCAACAAACAAGTTACACACCTTATTAAATGGGAGAAGGAAACCCTACATCTCTGACAATCCAAACTCTTACACTTCTGAAAGCTCATTTGTAATTTTAAAAAATCTGCTTTCATTCTGTCAAAAATCGAGACAGTGATTTGGAATCAGATTCAGATCTGCAGTTTTTTATAGGGAAAAAGCAACAAGTGAACGCTCGATTATTAAATGGATAAAGAGCAAATGAAAGCACACTATTCACATGAGATTCAAGGCCAACATGAAACATGAATTTTGAAGAAATTTCAAGAAGTATTGTCACGGCCTGAACTTCTACACAATGAAAATTCACATGAAGCAAGATGACAAATTCTGCTCTGTATCACTTATTTTGTTCTACCACTACAAGCCCCCACAGTCTTCTTGGTTTTAATGGAGAAATCAAAACAAACCCTTCATGTGTGACAAGGAAAAATACCTCTTCTTGGATAAAGGCTTGTTTTGCTTTCCCATCAATCTAAATGTCCCTTCCATATCTTTTATATCCCAAAATTAAAAGCACCTGTGTTCCCCTTCCTATTTTGTCTGCCTTCCACATGGTGTGATTTTTTCATTAGATAAAGCAAAGTTTCTGATATGAAGATGAAGTATCTTTTAAATCAAGCGATTCAGAAATGAATTATCTCTTTGTGCACCTTTTGGCATCGCAAACACTCTGATGTTCTTGGGTTTAATCTGATTCTTTGCTTCGTCCTGTATTTGGCACAGAGCAAGTTACTATTCTAACCAAAACACTGAAAGCCACAACTTTTGTTTTTCACAGCTGCAGACTTTGCTTTACCAGACTTAGCTCTCTGTTCTTTTATCAGTGTTCATTACATATCATTGTCTGCAGTCATAGGCAAAAAGCTGTGGTTTCCTGCGATAATTTCATAATGCTGAAATGGATCCTGCTGAGAAACATCACAAGGAGATGCTTTCAAGATCTTGTATCTCCAGCCTGTGGGAGACCTGGTTCGGTATTTCTCTATAATTACTCTAATCTATATACCATCAGCCATAAAAAGCAATGGTAAGGCAGAACGCACTAGAAAAAAAAAGACTTAAATATGAAAAAGAGGCTGGCCTAGAGAAGCAACTGCTCTCATGCTACCCAATTAACGGTAAATGAGGTGTTTGAGGGGCAGAAGGAGAAACCAAAGCTCACAGTAAAGCCTAAGAGTCTTCCAGAAAACTCCAGCTTCAGGCAAGCAATTTAACTTCAATTACCTATTTATTCTTTATTCCTTCACTCAAACTTTTGGCTGCCACTATCACACAGAGTTTAAGGAATAACTGAGATTTCACCAACTCTTGAATGCTAACCCTCTGTGAGAAGAAAGAGTCATTTCTGATCTTCACCCAAAACCATGGTGTTCTATGGGCCAGCTCCATCTCAGTGTCACGAAAGGATAAAAGGTGTGTCAGAGGCCACAGAATTGCTATTCCCAAGTTCTTGGAAGGACAGCAAACCTCTAGAGATAATGACTTACGCTTTCCTGAAATGCTGCCCTGGATAGGTACCTTCCTTTAAAGCCATGTGAGAAATCCTCCCATCTTCACAATATCCGAAACAGTTACTCTGAGGTAAAGAAGTTTTTCCAGGAGTCCCTCCTACATTTCATTTTGCTTTTTTGTCTGTCCTCATCTCTTAAACTCCATTCACCTCTTTGTCCCTATTTCTTCTAATTGTATTAATTATACACAAAGACAAGACATTACAAAGTTCTGCTCATACAAAATCATTGTTATGTTAAAAATTTAAAGGTAATTACATTTGACGATTTCATCGCCTTTAGCATAATCATGGAAATTGAGTCATGAATTCAGGTTTTAATAGCTCTTTACTCCCCATCAGAACTTTCTCCTGACGAAACACTGATACGAACACCCTAAAAAAGAAACTTGTTGGGGTTTTTTGCTTATATTACTGCTGTGGAAGAAGAAGAGGGAATGTTACATGTCCTTTAGATGAATGCTGGCCAACCAGAGATTAAAAATATGTAAGTGAAATGAAAATCTCTCACACCTTAATGCACAGAACACCACTTTTAACCTGAACCTGCACATGACATTCCCCATTGTGTTCAGTAGGAGCACAAGCCTATTGGCAATAAAAAACATCTATACTGACAAATTGCAGGGTTGTTTCCTTTAATTAAATATATCTTCTGAAGTAATTAGCCCTAGATGTAAGAAATTAATTGGTAAGAATATTAATTGGTACTTATGTACCAAAACAACCAGTGATAACAGCTTGTATTTCACCAGCACTTTCGAATTGGAATTGGTTAACTAAGTCATTAATTAAAATAATTAGTAATGATTCCTATAACCTAAGGGGAGATGAATATATTTTTATTTTTCTTTCTTTATCTTTACATCTACAAGATTTCATGCTAATGTTCTTACCTACATAAAATTTTCATTTGTTTTCAGAAATAAGCAATTCCTATGTGTCAAGAAGACCCCATTTAAATACTGTCACCAATAAAAAAACTTTAAACTAAAAAAAAAAATTTCTGAACTTCTGTCACTCAAGTCCAACTTCTTTAGATACTTCTCTAGCATGCAGGCCTTAGTATCTGTAATAGCACTAAAAATACAAACGGGTCACTAGCCACTTGAATAATCAATTAAAATGGGTTTTCCTGTAGGATCAATGCTAATATTTAGGAAGCAATTCCCCTAACAGATAATACAGAAGTCTCTGAGGAATTAAAGCAAAATTAAATAAAAAATATGTTTCAGCTAATTAAGAACTTGATTATGCTTATTTTACTTGGAAAATAATGGGTAACAAATAACATTAGGTTCTTATAGGAAAAATATGAAGGACAACTGATACATATTCAATTATATTGCAGATTAGAACAGGTTACTTTATACACCAAGTCTAAATCTACTGAACAATTTAATCAGTTAATTTACAAAGTCATTAAATGTAATAAAAACAGTGGCTTGTACTGCCATGAAATCACGACAGCCAACACCATTAAACTCCAGGTCTATATCTGGGCTAACAGAAAATTAGAAAAACGTCTGAAACAATAAAAAAGATAAGCAAGGGCACTACAATATATTTGTCCAGTACTAACCAGACAGTTTTAATGTAAATCAGTAATGACTGATTTCTCCACTTAAAGTAGTTAAATCTCAAATTTTTTCAGTGTGTTCCAGCGCAAGGGCAGAGCTGTGACCTGATGACAGACAGGTCGTTTCTTAAGGCGGAGAAGAGCTCCTGAAGCCCAGGCCTTAGTACCAGGCAGCGCAAAGCACGTGCTTTACCAGAGTTACCGGGCTGGGCAGTAGCAGTGTGACCCCAGAGAAATGCTCTCGTCATTCCATTCCTTTTGCTGAGGCCAGCCAAGAGGCGATGGAAGCAATGCTGAAACTCCCACAGCTTACAGTGGCTTTTCAGCACTTAAAATAAATGAGATAATCTGAGTCTTCTATGAATGAGCAGAGTCCAAGGAAAGTTTCGTGGATCCTAATTTGCATAATTGACAGTGTGAAAAACCCAGCGGCCATTCCCCCTCTGAGCCCTGACAATCCAGGGAGCTGGCAGGAAATTAGAGGCCTTGCTGGAGAAGAGGGCTGGACTTTCCTACGAAGGTTTCCGAGTAGGCTGCTGCTCAGGGACACAGTAAAAGCTAAAACCTCGGGCTCAAGACTGGAAATAATTTTGTAGCAACTGGTGCTTATACAGTTGCTGAGAGCCAAAACATGATGATGCTGGAAAAGCACTCTGGATGTGATTTTTTTTGATTTTGGATTATTTGGATGTGCTAATTTTGGATGAACTCTTTCACGTTGGTGGGCAGCAAAAGATTCTCCACCAGCAAACAAGGGCTGGCATCTGAGCTAACTTCCAGGACCAGGTAGCAGGCAAAGCTTCCAGCCCAAGCACCTCTGCCTGTCAGTCCTCAGAGCAGCAGGGCAGCCTGAACCGTGACACTGGGCTTTAACAAACTCTGAGAAAGTCTGCAACGTGATGGAGACAAGACTCTTAAAACCAGGACTGTTCAGTCATTAGATCAAACTCTTACTCAATGCCTGGAGATCCATTCCACAAGCCAACACTTTAAACTTAAAGCCTTTATAAATTTAACTTTTCACACACATATGGCTGAGAATATTGGACTGCAGGAGCTTCGCTTCTCTGATTACCTGCTGTAGTCTTAAAAAATGTATTTTGTGGTGCGAAGCGTAGTGGCATTTTTATCAAGGAAAGATGCCACATAGGGATGAAGTGAGGTTTTGTCAGAATAAGAGAACGCCTATGCACACATGTATAAGATGAATGTAAACCAATGCACTTAGAAGTTCGACTAAGCCCAGCTTCAGATCACGGGTATGTGCACACATGTGCACACAGCATCCTTTTGTAGACATAAACACTATTTCTCAAGGCTGAGAGATAAAAGCATTATCAAATCCTTTTTACACAGAATAACTGTCACTAAAATAATGGCTACAACAGCTAGAAAGAATATTAGTGAATTGAAAGGGACGGCACTGCCCCTTTGGATACTTTCATTACAGGAAGAAATATGGCCTGCAGTGCTCTGCTGCAATCCCTGAATTCTTTCTCCACCAAGCACATATCGATTCTTTGGAAGTCTGATTATCAGTGGGGGGGGGGGGACGACCCACATAGTGGATGATTTACCCTCTCAAGGATGCATAAGTCACGCAAATGAATGATATTGATTATTTTGTATCATCACCAGCAGTTCCTAGATTTACAACAGGGGGATCAGACAATTACAGTATTATTTTAAAGAAACGTATTAAACAAATATTCGTACTTCTAACCTGCATGCCCACCCTTGAAGTGTCATACATTCCAAGTTAGCCATCCCCAGCAGCTGACCTTTCAATTTCCTTTCTCAGTTCCTTAATAGAGAGCAGACCGTATACCTTGCCTGCTGTCAAGTTACTAACTCAGAAGTACATTTTTAAGTCCACTAAATCACTTATTTTACATAGTAAGTCCCACGGTTAAAATTGAACTGCCTCTAGAAAACCGATGCTGAGCAGCAGCAGACGGGCTGAGCAGCCAGGCAGCAGCAGGCACAAGCCTGGTGTATCACTCTGCACCAGCAGACACTACTTACTCATTTCTTTAGGTGAAGGAAACTTTCATTTTAAACAACAAAAAAAAACCCACCAACTGGATGGCAAAGTTAGATATGTTCTGTAGAGTTTGCCTCTACATAGGGGGAGAGTCACTAGATCACAGTTACAGCATGACATTCAGTTATCCTGGAATTTTATGGAATTTTAAGTTCATGTGAGGTCAAAGCAATCTCATTTCCCCAGGGTTGTTTTGGTAGGTTTGTGGGTTTTGTTGTTGTTTTTGTTTCTTGTGCTTTTTGAATTCAGCGCTGATTAATGTAATAACAATAACTGATTCAGGTAACGGTTTTAAACAATCATTAGGAAATGCTCCAGAGATTCCAGTTCTCAGTTTCAATTTCCAACATCTAAGCAGCTTTATTTAGAGAATGAAATGAGCTTTAATCAAACTGACAGAAGCTCTGTGAACTTCAAATTTTATCGTACAGCATTATGTAGCAGGAACGAAATTACTTTCTGTTGACTGTTTCATTAGCTCTCATTATGCAGTTCCAGCATACATAACGGGAAAAACCTTATTTAATTCTCACTAAATACGACAAAGACCTCGAGTGAACCATTTTAAGTTTAGATCTTCTTATCAGAAGTCTTCATGTTAAAGGCATAGAGAGCTTTGATACTGAAGAAACTATCTGTGCAAGAATACTTACATAATAAATGAGATCATTTCTACCCAAGAACTCAACAGCACCAGGAATCTTCTAGGAAACTAAATTCTCAGATGCCTAATAAAATATAAAGGCAGTTGCGTCTTGGAAGTGGTTCTGAGCTAACGTTACAGAACTAAACCAGACTGCTCGTAAGTGACACATTCACTTCGGTACCAGTTCCACACCTCTGCCAGAGCACTGGCTGGAATTGGGTTTTTCCAGCTGTAGCCAGTCCAAGTGGCTCAGGAGAGTGCAACAGCCCTCAGAGCCAGCACAAGGAAGGCCCAAGGACTAGGGGAAAAAAAATGCTCCTTTCAGTGGCAGTGAACAACGCAACTGGCTCAGCAACAGCACATAATTTTATCAAGGATAAAACATCCCAAGTCAGCTTTGTCCGAGCTCACTGGAGTCATGGGCTTTTACAGTGGCTAGAGACTCACCTTCACGAATTGGTACTATTAAGAACATAAAGCTCAAGGGCATATCCTATGGCAGGAAGAGGTGTCTCTTATCCCTCAAAGTAATCACGGGCCTTTGCTCAACAACAGCTTTTGTCAACAGCTCCATGTCCTATTCAACCATCAAACTATTCTGAAAGGCTGGTGGAAAAGCTTCCAGCAACAGTGCTTCCATTCCCCTCCCTCCTCTGCCATTCTGCCTCCCTTCCTTTCGCTTCTTGACCCTATGCTATACAATCCCATCCTGCTCCTTATATCCAACCTCCTTCCCCTTGCACCAGCTTTGGAGCTTGTCAGATTCCTCACTAACTTGTTTCAATTTCCTAAGTCTGCAGGAAAAAAACTCCCAGGAAAATTATTTA
Source organism: Dasyornis broadbenti (assembly GCA_013397935.1). Classification (NCBI taxonomy): domain Eukaryota; kingdom Metazoa; phylum Chordata; class Aves; order Passeriformes; family Dasyornithidae; genus Dasyornis; species Dasyornis broadbenti. The sequence goes on from VZRN01006152.1 coordinate 199,461, forward strand.
CACACACACACACACACACTGTTTTATCTTCCTGCCAGTGAGTTGCACAGGCTCCCCAAGGAGCATTTGCTAAATGGCAAAGCTCGTGCAATGAAGAGCCCAGAGCAGGTGGGCAGTAACTGACGAGGGAGCCTGTGTGCATGGAGGCAGAAAATGCAGTGCTGGGAAGGCTCCCTTTGGCAAAAAGGAGGTATAAATGGGCTCAGAAACACAGTCAATCTGTACCTTGAGGCCAGCAGACACTTGGCACCCTGTTTGGACCAGTCTACAGCAGAGCCAGGCATTAATCATTTGGCCTTGGCTGCTAAGTTTTGTATTTAAACCGTAGAATGGCATCTCTACCTAAGAATTCCATGGGCCACATCACCTCTTTAACATGTAATCACAAGACAAGGACAGGGATGCCCATCCTGAATCAGGAAAAGGAAACAATGAATGCTTTCTGCACTTTGAACACAAGGCTTTCTTCCAATAAAAGGCACCAAACGGCACTCACTGGACTTAAAGCCAGTGCAATGACTCCAGTAACCACCAGGAAAGAGACAAAAATATAAGCACATATCATATTGGTTTACCACACAGTATGCTCCAAAACAACTCCTCAAGGATGCACAGAAGAAACAGCAGATAATGCAGTGTTAAAAATGAGAAAGCAGAGAGAAGCCTCTATCTCCCATTTCCCGAGCAGCTTCACGCAGGCAGGCTCTCTGCAAGGCTACTCACAATGTTCAACGGCTACAAGAGCAGGCTGACTTGGCTGCCCCTTGTATTCTGCTCTCCTGTGTGGCTGCCTCAACTACACATCTGTCTCCCTGCATTTCCAGCAGCTCCCACATGGCCAAGGTGATTGAATGTCTCCCTGCAGCTCTGACCTGCTATCCCACCTTGGAAAGAGCAGTTGGATACAACGTGACAAGACGGTATTGCAAAAGACCTTTCGTAGCCCTAAAACTGCCAGAATCTATTCTCACTGCAATCCAGATCTGAACCCTCTGATGCACTCACAGCCATGGGCTCTGACAGTGTTAATGGGGGAAATCCCAACAATATCACTGGAGTTCCACAACACATCCTGAGCCAGGGTGCAGACAGACCATACTCCAGAATCACCCAAAGAATCTCGCCAGTTTTAGACAACTGAAAAGTGAAAATTCCAGGTTCTTTTCCAGACTAATTTCCCTGTTTCTCTCGGTTTTGGTTTGTTTCGTTTCTGTTTTTACTTGTATTTATCTGTAGCAGCCCACAGTATCAGTCACAGGATTTCAAAATTCTCTGTCTTCCATCTATTTACAAATCAATGAAAAGGAAGCTGGAATGAGCAAGTATTCAATCCCTTGTTGCTAGGTTTGTTGAGATTTTTTATCGTTGTGCATGAAATACATGGACAGACTTCCTAATCAATGAAAAGGTATAATTCTCCTTTCTATTTGCAGTTAGACATGCACAAGTGATACTGAGACACAGCAGTCCTCCAGGACACGATCCCAATCTGCTGAAAGTACATGTTGCAAATCAGGTCAGGGACCTCTGTGAGAGCTGGTCCCAGCTCCCACAAGCCCTAGCCAAAACCCTGCGCTAACCAAGTCTGTCACTTGGAGTAGCACAGCACAAACCCTTTGACACTGTTCCCTGCTGAGCCCCAAAAGATTGCAAAAAGGAAAAGAAAAATATGTAGAAAAGTTCATCACCACAGAAAAAACTTCTCTTTATACACTAACCTCTAAATAGTATGACTGGTACAAAGAAATTAAGTTTTAATATTAATACAAGATGCTTTATTACGAGCATTCTATGCTGTACCAATGTATTGGGTTTATGCGGCTATCAGGACACTCATCCTCAGAGGCAGCACCCAGATTTGTCATCCTACCCCTTATTATCTAACGTATTTTCTGTAGGAATTTAGTGCCCTAACATGCTTTTATGGATTTCTCCAGTATCCTGTCCTGGAGCTTATTGTTGAAGGCATTGTCTGCAAAAAGCCCTGCTGAATTGTTGAGGCTATGCTGTTGGGATAAACACCACACGGATCAGTTGTTTATTCCATCTGGTCTAAGAAAGAGAATCAAGTGCATTTGGAGGAAAACAACACTTGTAAAAATCATGTTACTTACTCCTTTTTGACTCCGGTGTGGGAGTGGAACAACTCGTAACAAGGCTTAATGAAAAGCCACAGAACTTGACCCCCAAAGACTAACATGAAGTCCAGAAGCTACTGCCATTGAAAAACACCTGTTGTGTATATGAACTTTGGTAGATTAAAACAGATTTTGATGTAAAAATGCAGTTACAAATCTTCTGATTGTTTTCGTAAACCTTTATAATTGATGCACACAGAAAAACCTACATCTCTATTTCCGCGTCAGCAGAAGTTAGCTGAGATTCCTCTAGCTGACATATTACAATAAGGGATTGCAACTCCTTAAATTCATATGGAAAATGTTATTGGTGTTAATGCAAAAGCTTAGAAACCTAATCTAATAAATAAATGCACACCTGTGATATTAAAGACAGACTTCACCTCACTTAATGTGAGCTGTCTATAGCGTCAATGTGAGCTTTGTTCAGATAGAGACAGACACTGGCATGATTCTGCTTCACGGACAGACTTCTCTATAGGATGCCATTAACTACAGCCTAAAAATGCTTCTTTTGCTTCATTTACTATAAAAGGAAAGTAGATGACAAGCTCAGATACAGATATAATGCATGCCTACACTTGGGCAGCTGAATCCTGTCTTAATGTTATAAAAAGTTTGGGAAATAGAGTGTATAATCAAGATTTTTAGCTTTAACATTTATACCACTGCGAGACTTCATGGTTTGCTTTGATATAAAATCAGAATTGGTTGTTGAAGGGAAAGCTTTCATATATTCAATGCAAAGAATTTTAATTATAAAAAAACCTGTTAGCATGGGTTTGGATTAAAAACAGGTCAAAGGCCATAAATGAAGACCGTGGCTGAATACCAGGTGTGGAGCAAGAAGGGGGAATTTGGAAGAGCTCACATAGCTGGTTGTGATTAATTTTGTCACTAGGCCGCTGAAAATAAGCAGCAATACAATTTCAACCAATCTGCTCAGAATATTACACTTCAATGAAACTGGAAGTGTAATGTGGATTAAAGAAAACATCAGTCGGAAAACGAAAGAAAACAGGCAAGAGTTCCCCTGGGAAAATAAGCTTCAGACTGGAATCCATGCAAGCTAATAGCTGGAGAATGAAAATCCAAAGTAAGGGTAATTCAAGAAATGTGAAAACTTGGAAATCGGTAATTTTGAAATAAACCTAGGGGTGATAGTGGAAAGATAATGAGGCCTCTATTCACCGTGCAGTGTGTAAGTCTGAAAGGTTAATGCAATTTTGTGTTGCAAAGACATAGACATTATACAAAGCACAAAGAACTAATAGTCTCCTCTCCACAGCCTGACTACACCTGACACATTGCCTTGTGTTCCAAGGAAGTTGTTACTATGATTTAGAAGACCAAATTATGACACTTAATCTCAATGTTTTTTAACTAGGTTCAGATGACATTTCTCAAGCAATCTTATGAGAATTTTGTCAACTATAATAAGCTGCACACTAGATAAAACAGAACGACTGCATGATCCGTAATGACTAACTATGTTTTCCCTCTGATTTTAGTCTATTTTCAAAGTCTTCCAGGCCTAATTCAAACTTTGCCAATTAACAGCTCCATAATGGAAAAAATTCTAGACTCTGCATCACCTCACTTTCTGAAGACACTGGTTAGGTACTGGTGACATGCACCTGGCAAACCGGTGAGCGACTAGTAGGCTCTGGTGTTACCCATGTCAGTGCTTTTTTTTAAAGCATGCAGACATTCAGTCTATTAACACATGGGTTAAGCAGAGCCCACTGTGTTATTATTTCCTCACTGCTCTACCTCTGCTAGCAATGCAACCACTGCAATCAGTACTTCAAGCCCTTGCTCGTATAACTGGGAATTTAAGAAATTGCTATTATCCTTTGGGAACTAAACAGTAAAATTTGAAACTGTCTTTCAAAATAATGTGAAGTGAGACTTGCCAAGTTGTTAAGCTCAGGGTGCTTGTTTGTCAGAATTTGCATCCCTGGAGCAAGGCTGGCTCTAAATTTCGACATGTCATTGATTTTCTCTCTACAGAAAAGAAGCTTCAGTTTGGATCTGCAGTCTCTACCCACACACATTTGAAAAGTAGATGATTGTAATTTTCTAGCTTAAGAGGAATTCTATAAATACAGCCCAACATTCAGTTTCACTGAAGATGATGTGTCTGGTAGAACTATGTGCACAAGTGTTCTGCTACTGTGAGTGAGTCTTGCTGAGAAAATGGCACCAAAGCTCATATTTTCTGTAGCTTGCCCATGTGTCATCAGAAGCCATTTCAGCAAAGGACTATTCCATGAAAAATGAATGTGCCATACAATCAAGCTCAAAAGAAATTGTGAAATCAGCAGATGATTTGTGAGATAAGCCAATGCTGATGTAAAGTGAAACAAGCATTTTTTTATCCCTGCTATTTCCACTGAAGCAGGGTATTATTACACTGCACAAGGAGAGAGATGAAGTAGTAAATACTCTCAGCTACACCACCCCAGCAACTCCGTACTCACCACAGCGCAGCCCTCTGGCCAGCACAAACCTTCTCCTGTACCACCACCTCACAGACACATCTCCATGTCCCACAGGGCAGAACAGCTCCAGTTCACCAAGGTCTTTCCAATATTCCTTTCCCGAACACAACATACCAGCTAAAATCTCTGCCTTTTAAAAGGTTTACTGCTATCAGTGACACCAAAAAATAACTGCTGATGAAAAACAAAACCTAAACCCACTTCCTTATCCAGGATACATCAGCTCTAACGAACATGTTGTTCTTAGCATCGCATTTATTTGAGGAAACTGAGCTGGCTAATTGCACAAAATGTAAGGGATGACATTTAGTGAAGAAGACCGTGTGACATAAGTGAAGTAAATCCCCTTAATCAAATTTACTTTCCTTCCTCCATATTTTGAGAAGAATCAGTAAGGGCCTTTTTTCTTCTTACTTTTTAGCCTTTAAAAACCTCCAGTAGAAGCTAAGAAGACGTTTCCTTACAGATCATGGATATTTCAAGGTATTTTCTCAATAGAATTGAAGAGTCAGGGCTCCTGCTCATCTCCATCATTATCTGAAAGACTCTTCTATTTCAAAATAGCTAAAATCTTTCAATTTATTGTCTTTGTGCCATGAAGTGATTCAGACGAATGTGTGAAAATTCAGAAGTGATGAAACTTGACTGCGTAAAGCAGTGCCTATCCTGGTATTGCTGCTGATGCAGACTAGTCAAGAGGTGATTCTCTAGGCTTTTCTACTGAGCCGTCCTGGCTAGCAAGTTTTCCCGAAGGGGGAAACAGTAACACAAAAAGGGCCAAAACCCCCAAAGTATTTCCATATACTGCAGATTATAGCACACTAGTCAGACAGTTTGTATAAGCATGTTTGTAAAAAAGAAAAATGATTTACAGACCACTAAGGCTTTCTCCTGGTCTCAAGCACATTGGATTATTCTACCCAGTTAAAGAAATAAATGCACTCAATCAAGAGCCCTTTGGTTGCTGCTTGCTGAAAGCAGCTGAAACAAGGCCAAAATGCCCATTTCCATAGGCAGAATATGACTGGGGTGGCTGCACAAGGCCGTGAGCATGGCACAGCCCCTGGAATGCTGATTACCCTGGAGACCAGGAGAGGCAGAGCCAGGCTCATCAGCATGCAGGTGTCACTCAGGCATGCTCAGCTCTCCGGGCTGGATCCGCACACGGCCGCGCCTGCCAGCACCGCTGCGGAACCGAGCTGCAAAGGGCTCCGCTGCTCAAGGGAGGGAATCAACAGCCCCTAATGCTTGGCAAACGTGCTGCAGAGAAATCTTGTCAAGCCAATTATCGACTGAGATCTCTTCAGATTGTTTTTGGCAATGATTTATTAAATGAGTTTGGCGTTCATCTCCAGCAGGATGTTTCTAAGCAGAATTTTGTGTCTAACTGAAAGCAGATGCTTCACAGGAGCATTTCAGGAGAAAGCTGTCTTTGTTTTTATTTTATGGAAGGAATTTGGTGTTTGTTGAGTGGAATGGAGACAGTTTCTTACAAGATATGAAGGAAAATTAAAACATCCAGATTTACCAGTTCAAGAAGTGGCTTTCTGCTTAGCATATCCTTTCCCTGATACTGGGGAGCAGTCCTCGCAGGAGATCTGGGCTGCTGTCACAGCCTCCCTCTCTGATCTGCTCCTACTCATCACTTGCAACTTAACACAAAATCCCTCAAGCAGTGATCAACAACACACACACATTTTTTTTTTTCCTCCACTATCTGAACCCTTCACCAAGTCCCCTCATAGCCAGGACAGTGGTTGGCAAGGCTTTCACTGTGTGTGGAAACAACTTGGCCAAAAGCTCAGCTACACAGGTTACATCTACCTTAAAATCATTTCCCCAGTACTATCATGGCTCTAACAGGTGACTCCTATCATCTTGACACTACCAGGATGCTCTTCACCTCTTCCCTTTCAGTATTTCTACACCTTGTATTCACATACACATAACTCACAAGGCACACAAGACAGTGCAAGTGCAGGCAAGGTTGTTCCTTTTGCTCTCTGAGAGGAAAACCTCAGCTCAAAAGAAAAATATGTTACAGCCTAAGTAATAAATCCTTTCCATTTATTATCTTTTGTTAGCATTGAAAAGAATGCTAATGCATGCCCAAGACACACTTGGAAATTGTTTGGGAAGGAGCTGGCCAGCCCAGGTCTAAACTCGGCTGTGTCTTTTTGTCACTTAAATAGCCGAGGTGAATCACATGCAGATATAGGAACATCTGAATCAACAGAAAATTCGAGCATACCAAACACATTCAGGAAAAGAACAGAAACCCACCAGTGCACTTCAAACTCTTTTCTTCACAGCTGGACATGTAGACCCAAATTTGGGCTCCGGTTCCACTGTCTTAAGATGCAAAGGTGAACTGCAAATGATTGAAACTGCAGGCTAGGCCAGGCACTCCCCCAACTCTAAAGACTCACTTCATCTCCTCTCAGTCTTCACTTTTCAACAGCACCCTGACAAACAAAGCTCTGTAGCATGAGACCGACATCTGTTTGTAGACAGTCTTCACCTGAGCACAAGCATTTCTTAGATATTTCTAACAGTGTTCTGCCTCATCTCTCAGAAAAAAACCTGCAATCTCCTTTCATACTTATTTCTTTACTCCATTGCTTCTCTACCTGAACATACCCCATCTTCCAGTGCATCAGGTGAGATGCATACAGAGCCTGAGACAGAGAACCTCCGGGCCAGTGCTCTATTTTACACCCCATCACAGCTGCAAAAGTAAATACACACAAACTTACATTTCCTAGGCAGTCTTCTGGGTAAGAGGGCTTGTCTTGAAACAAGACATTATGGCCTGGATATACAAAAGATTATTCACAAAGGGAACTGAGGAGAAACTTCTCTGTGTACAGTCGGAAACCAGCCAGTGGAACTGACTGACAAACGCAGCAAGAGGGGTTCAATCTGCAAGTGATTTTAAGAAATGAGTGACATAAAAAGGATAAAGTAATTACATAAAATAGGGGAGTGCAAACAACAGAATGGCAAATGGGCACACAGAGCTCCCAAGATGTTCCACATAATCATTTACTATTAGCTCTAATTGACTTCAGTGCAACAAAAGCACAAGGCATTTCTGGACAAGCAAAATACACAGGCACTGCTGGGTATCAGCACAAAAGAAGTGTAACTACTTCAGGGAAGTCGTGGCTTGGCAGCTGATGAAAAGAATGGAGGAAATAGTTACTCTTTGCGTATTTTTCTTAAGCCTCTATACTATTCAACTACCTCACATAAACAATGCCACCTACCTTACATGACCACCCTAGGGATAAGGTAATTAAGTTAACTTGTAGAGATTGGTGCTTAATTAAAGGTCAAACTAAATTGTACTTGGAAACCTCAGCAATATTTTGATGTTTATTCCTGTACCAGAAAGTTGCTACTGAACGTCGCTCCCATTGTGGGCTTTACCACTTTTCACAATCCTCACCTGCTGCTGACCATTTAATCCATCGTTTCTCAGCTGAATTTGACAATAATTGACACACCTCTGCCACCATCATATTTTAATAGCAACTCAAATACCAAATTTTTATTGTTAGCCTAGCAATATAATAGAAAATGAGAACAGGAAAAGACTACACTTCTTGCAAAATGAACCACAGTACATGTTTGCTCATATAACTCAGTCTACTGTGCGGATACTTATTAGCAGTTATTCTCATACTAAATTATGTTGACGTGCAAGTACGATTTAGCTTTTGTGTTACATGTGGCTAAATACTGCACATTATTTGTACTCCAGCCTAAAGATGTATCCGTCACTACAAAAGCAAAAGCCTGAAAAAATAATCCTCAAGTAAGTCCTGTATCAGCATGAACTCTGTTTGTGAATATGAATGGTAGGTATTTACAGAAAAAGTAGTGAAATCAATGAAGAAGTTTATCAATAACAGACAAGAGTGATAATTGCGTATCACTGAAGTTAGTAAATACATTAGTTTTCAGCATTTCTGCAATTTAAAGCCCAGGCACAGCTTTTGGAAGCACAGCATTTTAACATGTAAAAACAAACTTATATTTATCCTTTTCTTTCTCCACTTTTACATCTTAACTCCCAACACTTTGAACAGATTATTAATGTGTACAAATCTAGGACTGTACGTAAATAACTCCAAGCATATAACAGATTCATTCTTTTAAATCAGAAAAGAAAACTTTGTCAAGGCAACATTTCAAAGCTGAATCATAAATACTTATTGACAGCTAAAAATACCCCAGTGTTACAGTTTAAAAGGTGCACAAATGCAGTTTCTGTGAATTTATACAGAAATTCTGAGGATAAAATCTGTAGCACAGAGCTGAAATTCAACTACGAGCAGTAGGACAAGTACCTGGATAACAAAACTTGATCACAAAGAATTCCCTGAAAGACAAAACTGTCTCTAGTATTTATTTTCGGCTGCTGTGTGTTCTCTGTCAGCCACTGGCTGCAGCAAGGCTGCTACACCTGTGTGTGGCATGTTGTGCCCAGGTGCAAGAGGAATAAACATGGAATCTTCCCAATGTGACCACAAACTTCATAGAGCTGGAGAGAGCCAAACAAAGGCTTGGATGTAATCTCTCCTATTGTAACAGCCCAGGGAAGCACAGCTGGGCTGCAAACACCACATCCTCTGTCACTTCCTGCTGTTGAATAGGACCTGCTGTTGCACAGAGTAACATCCAGGCTCTCTGAATGACAAACAGGATAGAAGAGAGACCAAGGCGGTCTGGAAATGCCAGTTTTACATTGGTTTTGTATTACTTATGGCTGGAATTCTCTGCTTTGAAAACACCTGATGTCATGGCCTCAGCAGACACAAAGCACAGCGCATCCCAACGCAAGAAACACCCAGCTCTCAGTGTCACAGTTAGACAGACAAGTATAGAATGCAATCCTTAACAGCAGAAATCAATACTGATCAACTGCACCAACACCCAGGTTAATGAATATTTATCACTCCCAACTGATGCTTCTAATTTTAGCCTGTCTTACTTTTTTAAACAAAGAAGAAACCTGCTTGTTCAGGAGTCTTGGATAATTTAGATACAGCACTTTTTAAACAGTTACAGAAAACCTGTGCACCTGTAGCCACACACTGTGTTTGTATGTGTGTGCCCATCAAAACAGAGAAAATCCTGAGAAATTATTTCATTACAGTCACTTATGGGAATCACTTACTGTGGGTGGACCAGTAACTGCACCCACCCAGTTCAAGAGCTTTCAGTAGTACCGTATTAGAAAATAAAATACAGATATATCTTTAAAAATTATTTTGACCTCAGGGAAACATACAGGGAAGAGCTGGCAGACTGTTTATTTCACCAGTTTCTCTCTATAAATATCAATTAACTATTAATAAGGTACAAAAAAAGAATAAAAACTAATACACAAAATGGTCTGGTGGCTTGGGGAGCTGCTCCTCCTTTTACTGCACTGCCCCATAGCACACACTTCAATGTGTCACTTCACACCACTCCAGCACAGCTTAAATGGTTTTTTAAAATCAGTGTCAATAAAATGCCTTTCCAGAAAGCAACTCAGTTATCCCCACTGCTGAACAATTCTAGAGAAGACAGTGAGGGAGACAGGGGAACGAGAGAATACAGGCCTGCAAAAGACCAGGCCAAGGACCTTGTGCTCCAGCACTTACTGTAACTATTGGAAGCTTTTCCAGTGTTATCAATCACGTTTTGGGTCACACACAATTCACATAATTCCAGATGTTTTCACTCCCTTTAGCTGAAGTGTGAGTATGACTCTGTCCAAATACCCTAGAGACTAACTCTACCCACACAGAGCCTCATCATCAACTACACATACGAATTAAGCATAACCTCCACATTGCTTTCCAATACGCAAGTTTTTACTCCCTAAGAAAACCTGTACTACTTTTGAAACGCATCCCAACCAATAATCCTCAATTTGACACTGCCATATTTCTTGTTTTTTGAAATGAAACTTCCTAAGGCAGCAGTACAGTAAGGAACCACTTAAATCCGATTGTGTAGGAAATGACATGATGAAATACCGTAGCCCAAATCAGCTTTTACACTGTCCATCTCATGCTTTCATAACAGCAGCTACGCAGCTGCTGAGATTTTTGTGTAGTTTGCAACATTAGTAAGAAGTTTAATATAATTGTAGCTGTTTTCTGTTCAGTCAGTGTTTCCAATCTGCCCCAAGACAGAGTTACTTAAATGCCATCTTCCTATCTCAGAGAGAGTCTCAGTGGCTAATCAGTGCATTAGAATGCAAGGCAGATTTTAACTGAGATTATATAACCCTGTCCTACACTTGGGACAAAGGTAATGACAAGAATAGAAAATGTATCTGCTCTATTCTCCTGATGGCCAGTTTTTTTCCTAATGGTCAGTTATGCAAGCGTCCCACAGGAATCTTTTGTAGTAATTTTGCTACAATGAACACAGTCAGCTCAAAAGATTTTTTTTCCTCCTACCCCAAGGAATCATAAAAATGAGAGACGACAGAGTTGCTAGGTCACCTTACCCTTTAACTCTACTCTATTCTACATTCAAGACTATGTTCCATACAGTTATATTTATTACTGGTCTGGCACTGAAAGATTTTCTGTGATTTAGATATCCCATGAGAGGGAAGAGGATGAAAAATTATTTACTTCAGATAATGATCTAGTTTATTCTCCTTGATAAAACAAAACATTCACATAAATACATTCACATCAACAATTTCGGTCAGAGAAGACCATGGTTTATAAAGTGGCTGTTTGGAGCTGTTCCCATTCTCATGGTTTTTAGATGTGTTTGTTGGGTTTTTGGCTTTTTTTTAAGCAGGGTCAACATGGTAAATGTGAAATCAAGAAATTATAGCAAAGTTTGCTTTGCTTACAGAAATGACCCATCGCCTTTCAGTAATAGAAGTCAGTAACTCCTCTTCTTCATTTTGTTTTTCAGCCAAATACTAAAATCATAAATACATAAAATCTATTCCAAATTGCCTTTGTGCCCAAACTGAGAAACACAACTTTGGAGCTCAACTTGGAAAAACTCGAATAATTAAAACTCACCTTAGTTTCGTAATTTTTTTCTCGAACTGCTATGGGTTTATTTTGGACAAAACAAAGGCTTGCTAAAATTTAAATAACACTTTTAAAGAAGAAAATGCCCTATACAGACCACAGAAGAACGCTTCCGAACTGCTGGTTGTACACACAGATGTTTGGATGGGCTATTTATGCCATCAGCTCAGTGACAACAAAACAATATCAAAAGTCTCAAAATATGCTATTTGAGATAAATGCACCAGGGGCCTGCTTAGCAGGAGCTCTGCACTAAAGAAGTTGCTAAAATTAGTTTGAATAATTGGCTATTATGCTGTTTCATCAGCAAAGCTTTGGAAATCTCAGATGAAATCAAACACTGAAATGGTTAATCCACTGACAGGAAAAATTCCAAGCTAAAGATTACCAAAGCTGTCTGTATTTTTAAGCATCTCAGGCCTAACGTGGTCCACGGATTTGCTGACGGCTCTAAAAAAAACAAATGCCAATGGAGCGCTGAGTCGGAACTAAACGATACACTGAGAAGGGAGCAATAAAGCTGGGATGAAACAGTCCCCAGATGGGCCTCAGCTGCTCCAGCCACCAGAGAATGAACCAGTACACCACAAAAACTTGCTTACCTCCTCTGCTGCTGTGAGGTTTCATAACTCAGCTTTGCAAATAGTTCTAAGATGAGGGATGAAAAGTGCAAGAAACCTACAAACCTAACTAAAGGAGAAAGGCAGCATTTTATTAAACTGCACAAACACGGAGGCTGCAAAATTACTACTTTTTAGACAGTAATGGCCATTTATGATACAAAACCTGCTTCATTGAAGAACCTGAAAATCTGTTTGGCTTATTTTAATTGGAACTCCATACTGAGCTGCATGTTTTAGCTCTGAGATCTGCAAGTTAGAGAAAGCAAAAGCAGTTCAGGTATTTGGGAGCTCTAATATAGTTGAAACTGCAGTAGCTCTGAACAGCCCCAGTCAGAATCCAGACCTCAAGATTCACGCATTTCCCCTCCCGTTTAAAACCAAATTCTCTGAATTTCCTTCCAAAAAAAGTGTTCCATATTCTGTGTGGTATCCCTTAACTTGATATTCACCACAAGCAACTTCACTTGGCTTCCAAATGTCTGTGGACTACAGATACTGGATTGTGAATTTTCACTATACACTACATATGTGTTATTAGACCTTGTCAGGGGTTGGGCTCAACGTGCTGGCAGCTGATTTGAAAAAGGTCCAATTTTTGGTACATTCAGACAATTCTCCTTGTGAATAAAATGGTATTGACAGTTATTAATTCAAGATCTGAAGAGAGCTCAGGAAACAAGAAGTTGTCAAGATTGTAAGAGTCACCTCAATATGTGTTAAAAATATTCCAAACTAACTTCTAATTTAAATGTTACTCTGGAAAAAGTGTTATTTAAGTGTCAATGGGAATTTTTCAGAATTAAATAATGAACAGGGATTTGGCTTTGTGGGGAAATTAGAGCCAGCAGATTCTCACAATAATGTTCCAAAGAACAAAATATCTGATCAAGGAAAAAAGCTAGTAAAGATTTTTAACAGCCGAGCTGTCTTGTCCCGATACCTCTTTCATTTGACAGCGGCTGGTAACTAAATCAAAAGAAAATGTAAGAAAGTAAAATTTAAGGTACGTCAAGGCAAGTGTGTTGCACAAACCTCACAGCAGAGACTGAAATAATCTCCTTTGCACCACAGCTTGATGAGAACTCAATAAGCAGAATGCCCAAGTGGTAAAAGCATCTGCACATCTGATTTTGTTGACGTTGAAGAAGTCAGTGTACCGCCCTGGCCTCCAAGAAAATCCACAACTATGGATTTTCTTCTCAGTCCCCACAAATATAATTTCTGGTCCCAATCCATGACATTACCATTCTGTTAAAGTAACAGTAACCTGGAGCTCTGAGTGAGCTATTAACATGACTTTTGCAATTGCAGTATAGGTTAAAACAGCCACACAGTTTTACATTAAGTAGACAACAATGCTGTAATTGCTCAACAACTTGCAATCAAACTTATGTAAGGTTTTTCCAGGCTATTTTCTGTCACTTCTGGCTGTTTTACACTCATCACTATGATATAACAACAGTCCAACATCTCCATGTCCACAGACCTCCAACCAGGTATAAAGACTCATTCAGAGAGCACCAGGTATGTTTAGACTCAACAGAGCATAGCGAGTTCTTAGATACAAGAGCCACTTAGTTTCTGAAATATTCCTGGTGCTGCCCCGCTAGCATCTTTATCTGCTACCTCCTTATAGTAAAATGGGGGAGCAGTGTCTGATTTTTTAGATAAATGACCCAAATTTTTACTAACTTCAAGATTAGAAGATTTATTCCTCTGCACCCGTCTGCACTCTTCTATCACTTACCCATGACCATGCTTTTAAGTATTTTTGTCCCTCAGATGATAAACACACAGCCAAAACATACACGTCCTTAAGTTTAAATTTTGCTTTTAACTGAATTTCCTTCCCTCTCAGTCATTCAGTAACTAAATAATTTTTAAATTTATCATACACCTCTGCAGAAACATTAAAAGATTTTTGCCTTTGTCATGCTCAGCTCATCCCACAGACCCTTATCGAACTCAACTACACTGTTTGTGACAATTGTGGGTAGGAGTAACACCATGCCTAAACTGTCTCCTCTCTCCTTTAAGCAAATGAATCTTTGCACAAGGATCATTTGAATCTTCTTGTTGCATAAAAAAAATTTAATTTCTAAGAATGTGTAAGTCCGGCAGAAGTGGCAACCGGGATATTTTAAGTATGTAAGACTATACATGTAAGAGTTAAATTAGATTTAATAACAGTTCAGGCTCATTTAAGATCATACTATCACGTGGAACACTGTAATGAGAAAATAGTGAGGATTCAATGGAGAACAAAGGAATTTCCTCAGTAAAAGTAATCACATCTGGCAATGTTTCTTGAACAGAACAGTCCCAGGAAGCGGAAAAGGAGAACATCAGCAAAACCTACAGGGAAAGAGAAAGGAATTGGTACATACAGAAAAAGCAGCTTCAGAGGTAAAGGTGTTGTGGTGTTCCCAGTTTTACGAGCATCATTCTTTGTGATGTTGAATTTCCTGTTGTAAATTCACCAGGGGTCTTTGTAGAGGGCAATGACAACAATTCTCTCCCAGTGCTCCAGGGCTGGGCACGCAGCACGAGGAAAGCCTTTATGCCTGCTGCCCTTCTCCACATCTGGTGCTTTGGCAGAGCAATGCTTTTGCTGACACACCTCAAAGCCCTTTCAAGCTCTGAAGTGCAGTCATCTTTTCTAAAACTGTATCTATCCATCTCACCTCTCTGTACCCAATTAAAATCCCATAAAACTGTTGCATGCTCAGGTAAAAAGTACATTGGAGCTCTGCCCCCAGAGGTCATCAGCATTTCCAAACATTGTACATACAGAGGAGATACAAGATTTTTAATTTTAGAAGCTGTCCTGAAACATCCCACTCCCAATTGTATTAGGTCATAAGAGTCAAACTCACTTAAACAGAGGTAAAATAGAACATGCTATGAAGGGAAGGACCTGTAGAGAGCTTGACAACACAAAAAGCTGGGGCTAGCTGACAGCCATCATGTCATGTCATGACATGTTATCTTTTACACATATTAATTCTGCTAACTGGTGCCACGGGATTTTCACAGCCATTTCAGCACCTCCAATGTGACACCTGAGGGGAATTACATTTCACATCAATAACTAAGTGTAAAGGCACATAGAAACACGTGTGGATATGTGCTAAAACTCTCTATCACAGGATCCTTCAAAATCCTTTAACTTTAGGCCTTGCTGTTCATCCACTTAATACATTCATATTTTCTCTCTTTTCACTGAAGTTCTCCACTCCATAGAAAGGAAAAAGGAAAAAATTAATCAGCATGAAAATAAAGTAGGAAATTATGCATGAAGGACTAAGTTGTTCCGGCAAAGATTATGCTTTGGCTGTGCAGTGTGTAGCTTTTTAAAATGTGGTTAAAACATGGCTCTCCAAGACAAGTACTTTCAGATTTCCCATTGACAAATGATGCCAGTTTTATCAATCTGAACAGACCTTGTCCAATTTCGTGGCCGCTTTTCTTTCTTTTCTGTTTTTTCTACCTTCCACTTCCCATATGGCTGCAGTGGTGACCTACCTGCAGTACAGAGAGAAAGGAAGTGGCCCTTGGAGACCAGGTGTCAGCACAGCCGATGACAGCCATGGGAGGGCTCGTGGAGACACAATGGGCTCCCACCAACACCCTGGAGAAACTCTTCACCTCATTTAAATCTGACTTAACATTAGGCAGTTATAAATACTTATTAGAAGTTGTATACATGTCCTAATAGCATTTCTACATACTTTGAATCATATTAAAACACCGTGATTTATTCTAATAATTGGGTTATAACAAACTGAAGCTACTAAGCTGCATCATGTTTATAAGCATTATCATTTATAGTTGTTTTTTCTGGTATGCATTTTTTGAAAAATTCATTATCAACTGCTTAACATTTTGCAGGCTTTGAACAGCTTGGGCAACAGTCCACGGGAAAAAATGGTTTAGAAGTTAAAAAAATAAAAGGCTCAGCTTTTTCCAAAAACAAAGCCAGAGAAAATACCTAAGTCTGACAATTAAAAACAAGCAAACAAACTTATAAGTGCTTACTTAATGAGCTTTCCAGTGTTTATACTTTTGAAGTGTGCACTAGATTACTGATTACTGCTGGATTACTGGCAAAGACTCAGGAATTATTGATGTTTACTGACGTCCAAGAAATATCTACCCGATTTTCACTGAATTCCAGTGTCTTAAGCCGCCATTTGCAAATATTCAGTGAAAAATAATTAAAGACTGGCAAGGAAATTCTCAGAGGAGCCTGTAATAATAGCAGCACTCAGAATGAGTTGTGAAGATAAACCCGTGAACATTTGTGAAACACTGATTCTGTGATAATGAACTGCACAGAAAGCCCCTGAGATCAGGAATAAGTCCGTAATCAAGTGTGATATTAGCAAGCTCTGCAGTAAATAAAACTGTGCACCTCACACAGAACACTCAATTTTTTTACTCAATTTCGTCCTGGTAACTGGCAGGTATCTGTAGGCTGCCTAAAAGGAGTACCATGGAAAGAAAAGATGTATATCCCTGACCTAGGGGGACAGAAATAAGGGTCTGGTACCTCTTCTACACAGAAGTGCCAGATTAAATTCAGAAGTTTAAAACTGTGATTCTGTACTTCAGCTTTTGAGGGTTTGACTTTGCCTACTCAATCCCTGAGTGTTATTAAACCCCAGAGGTTTTTTTTCTCCCTCTGGCTGAGCAGTGCTCATTACAGCACCTGATGGGAGCAGAACAGTAGCCTGCCAATAAATTGCACCAACAGGTTGAATTCAGTCAGTTTTTTCCACAGAGGTGGAATCACATAGAAATGAATGTAGTCCAGTCTAACAGCCCATCCTCTGAAAGAAGTCACATACTTAAAATGTCATCCTCAAGGAAAGGCTGGATCCACTATTGCACTTCACAGCTGTAGCTGAGCTTCCTGCATGTTTGTACAGATTTACGGACTGCACATTCTGCTCCCTACCAGATCTTTGACCCATTGTACACTACATATTGATTTTCCCTGGCAGCCAAAAGAGAATGATTAAACCAGGTGAAGTGATTATATTCATATATTCATGTATAAAAAACCAGCTTAAATACTTTTATCTTGGATGCCACCCCAAGTTTTTATTCATACCCGTATCTGTGATAACTTATTTCATTTTTATTTTGTGCTGAGACACAAGTCCAGCCAAACTGAAGACATTCAATTATAAAGGCTTTTTTATTTTTGCCCAAATCAAGCTCCTTCAGCAGTGTAAGTAGATGGGAGCCAACGTTTCTTCAAACTTATGTCTCCTTTCTTTAGATAAACATCTGTTTGATTTAATGACAACCCCCTAAAGTAGTTTTTTCAGCTATCAACCACACATGCAAACATTAGAGAATAAAAGCCATTTGCCTTTGAGGAAGATCATCCATGCATCCAAGCTCCACCATGCACACCTCAGGAGATTCTTCAACTGGAAAAATAGTGCAAGTTTCAGCTACTTCCTGAGAAAGCTGAGGACAGAGTTAAAGCACTCATTCTCTGAGCAGGAAAAGAGGAAAGTGAATCTCAGCATCTTCAACACAGTGATGGTGCTGAATGGTAAAATGTTTCTTTTAACCTTGAAACCATTAATTTTAGAGAACTACAAAAAATGAAAGCAGTATTTTATGTATCTACCTTTGTAATTTGTTATAATTACGTGCATCCTTTTTTATTCTCTTGGAGGAATGAAAAAAGGGCTTTTAAAACTTTTCATTAAACGACATTTCTGTGATGGAAATAATTCACTGAGTGTGCTGTTCCACAGAAGAGCAGCCAATTAATGGAAGATACAAATTGTTTAGTTTACTGTCTGGACCAACAGCATAAACAAAACTAATACAGAGCAGCTGGGACTTCCATGTGCCATTAGATTTCATTCCACTGGAGAGAATATTCCTCTGAAGATACTGTTCTCATCAGCCTCCCATCTTTGCTGAAGTGCTGAAGCTCCCAAGCTAGTAAAGCATCCAGCAGACGTTCACTGCTCCCAGGGAGCTCAAGGCTGACCTCGGTAATGCGTGCTCTTGAGCATTTTCTCAGCGGCTGCTAAGTTGCTCGTATCCTGGTCTTTGGTTCTAGGATCTCAGGACTGCAGCAGGACTCCAGGGCCATGAGCATGGCAGGTACTACCCCAGAGCTCACCAGCAGAGGTGACAGTATCGCTTTATCTCCTTCAAACCCTTGAACACCATTTGTGCTGCAGTACCTCAGTTGCTCCCTGACTCTCTCCCTCACAGCATCATCTCTGCTGTGACAGTAACCCACTTCCCCATCCTTCCTTTTTCTCACAAATTCTCAGCTGTCATTCATCCCCTTCTACATTTCCCATCTCTCTCTTAGTTTCTTTCATAAGATAAAAATAAAAGTGAACTATTTGAAAAGCACAAATGCCACTCCCACAACCCTGATTGTTTCAGTGAGGTCATACAACTTCCCACAGCTACAACTTCACCTCAACCCAGCAACACCAAATTTACACTTCACTTAACACAGCGGCTTCTCAGGTCTTTATGGAAGCCACCTCTGTGGCCATGATACAATAAAATAAGGATGACTGGTCCTTGTTCCATTGTTTTCTCTGAATATTCCCTCTATTTTGCCCACAATAACCAGAAAGGAAGTAGTGAAGATCAGAGTATTGCCACAGTTCTTTTAGCAGATGGTATTTAATTTGTTGCAGTCAGAAACCTCCAAGATAGTAAAAGCTCTGTTGAGAAGGAATTCCATAGAACAGCAACCAGGCAAGTTTTTTGCACATTATGCCATGTTTCAGAAATGTATTTAATTATAGGCCCAGAAAGACTGTGACTAAGATTCTGTTTGACCTCTCCCAGATCTCTCAGAGACACATTTCTATTTCTGAATTGTGAAGGATGTGTGTTAAAAGTCAAGATGTTAGCAAGAAAAGCCAAGTGGGAATTACTGATTAATTTAACAGGACCTACCTACTGAACTCCCCACTCTGATTAGCATGCAGTATGAGCTGAAGAAGCCCAAATATCACTTACTTTGGAAATAAACAGTTTTAAAGCAACTTTATAATTTATAACCATGATTAAACTGATGAAATACTGCTTTTCACACCAATATACAATTAAGTGAGAGAACTGAGTCTAAGTGGCTTGAACTATTTCATTAGCAGTACTTACTCAGTACTAAGTGCTCAAAAAGATTTTTTTTTCCTCTCTAGAACATGTCTTCCAAGACACCTTATATTCTAGGTTAATTTTGCTTAGCCTTCCAAGAGCATTTTTAGACAGTGTCGGTTTCCTGTACATCTCAACCTGGCACATTCCTGACCTCTGAACTGTGCAAAGTCTGGAGAGAAAAGAAAGCTCTTTACCAGTATGACTCCCACTGCCATGTGGCTCCAGAGAACAAGCCGTTTCCTGTGAAAGCAGGTATGAAGCAATGGGGCTGTGACACTGCCGTGGACAGACAGACCTTCGATGCTGCTGCTGCAACAGCGGATTTGTGCTGTGACATGATAATGAATCTTTCCTGCAAATTCAGCTCACACCTTAATACGGGCACAAATTGCCACTGCTCCTGGGAATTTAACTGCCTTAAGAGTCTGCCTTGCTCAGCCGAAGTATAATGTCCAGTTAAAGGACGTCTTAAAGCATAAAAACTTGGCTCAACTCTTCCCTCCTTGACTTCAGGTAGAGGCTTCCGTAACTTCAGTGTGTCAGATCAATACTGAAAGCTTTTAAAAATTCCACAGCAAGTTTAGCATGTTCTCTACCTTCCTTTCCTTTGCACGGGCCTTTTAAGAAAGAGAAAATAAACCAGAAAAAAGCAAGCTGCTGATTTACTTCCCAGTCCAGAGTCCTTCACTCAGTCACCCTGCCAATACCCATTTACCAGTGCCAGCACTAGTGTGTGAAACAAGCTGCTCCTTCTGCTGCATTCAGGATTTCTGCCACAGCATTCTGTGCCCTCTGTGCCCTCAAAAAGACTTTGAAAAAAGACCAATCTGCTATTAAATGCTTGGTTCAAAAAAGCTTTTGAATAAACACAAAAGCCACAGTCCCTCACCATTTTTCTGCTCCCAGCCTTTCCACGTTAATGTGGAGAAGGGGGCTTATGTTACTGTGCACGGTAATCCCTGGGAAGGTGGCATTGATAATGACCATTTAATTCCTGGTTAGTTCATAAACCTCAAAGTGTTGCTAGGTCAGTAGCAACACTGTTATCCAGTATGGGAGAAGACGGAAGACGGTCAAGCAAAAGATAAAGTAAAAAGAAGCACTGCCCTTCCTACAGTGTAAAAACTGGCCGTCTAAGAACCCATGAAGAGAGCTGCCTTATAAATCTTCTCCTTCAGTTGTCTACTCAGTGCATAAGTTGTGGATGTCAGCAGCACTGATGAAGGAGATTAAAAGGGTTTAGAGTGACTTTGTGGAACAAATGTAATAGATTCCAAAGATTGCTGCTTAGGGCCTTGCACGTTGGAGTCGCTGCATACCAAACAGCACACTGGGAACAGCTGCTGTGATCTGCACTTTGTATTTCCCCAAGATGGCTTCCCAAAAGTCTAGGACAGTCTCCTGCTCTCTACAAGGAGAGAATTCAAAATTGGCTACGTTATAATTTATTTTCTTCCCGTGTAGTTCTCCTTTCTGTACATAAACAAAAGTGAAAAAGGCTCTCCGTTCAAACGTGGCGTCCCCCTCCTTTCCCCTTCACACACTCCCATCACCACAGGGCACTACATTTTCCCCCTGCTAAATGAGGACTGTAATTGAGATATGTAAGTAAGAATTTAAGGCATTCTTTCACTTAAAAAAGCATTTACTGGATCCATGCATCAAGATCAGTATTACCAGGATTACATTTCTTTAACTTTGATTCGGCACCTAAGTCACTGATCAAACTCACACCTGCTTTGCTGATGCAGCATCAAACGGACAACCAAAGCAAGCCTTGAGCTTTTACAACTCCAGGCTTGGAAAACAGTTCAGAGAAGCCCCACTCGAGCCTGTCCAGATGCAACACACCCACAAAGATGTGTTATCTGGTTGCGTCAGCAGGCACAGAACTGCCCAGGTACAGATCCACTGCCAACAGCTGGCTGAACCCAAACTGAAGCACCCATAGCCCTGGAGCCATAAAACAGATCAGTCTGCCAGCTGTGCTGCCTTGCAAAGATAACACACTTAATGTGCTGGACGTCAGGACAGAAAGACAACAGCAGCAAACCCAGCTCAGGTCACCTCCTGTCAGCTCAACCAACCTACCGTCCAGAGCACCATGCAGGATGTGGAAGATGTAAACTCCACACCATGATCAGCAAGAGGGACTTTGGAAAATTCTCAGCCTCTGGTTCGCTGGAGAACCTTTTGCTGTTGGTGGATAATTGGGCAGCTGTTCCTGTGGCTATCTGGCTACCAGACAAGTGAGCATGTGAAATGAAAGGGAACCAAAACTTCTACCCGAGCAAGCAGAACCACCTATTGGTAGGGGTTGCATTGTAGAATTGTATTAATTTTTCCTAAACTGTGAAAGCTGTGTAAGGATTACACACAAAATACACAAGCTGGGCTTTGTACATAAATGAACTATAAGAGTAGCACTGGTTTATGAGAATTAAATGTAACAAATTGAGGGGCTCATCCATCACGCTCCTAATTGCTTCTCAGAGCTCAGCGTGAGCACCCAACGTCTGAAGCAGGCAGCCAAATAGTTAGTTATTTACTTATTTATAGTGGGTTCACAGAAAGTCCCCAGCCCTAAAAAACACCTCCAAAACTATCCTAAACCAGTGCCTCCCCGCCCCAAAACCACTAAACAAACAAACAGAACCACAAAAATACCTTATCTTCACCACTTGGAACTGTTAGCTCTGTATTACCCCCTTGCCTGAAGTGAGAAGGCAACTACTTCTGATACAGTGATTTCAGACCTGGATATACCTATCCTCCCACAGCCCCCAACACACACACCCCCAAACTCATGCTCTTGCCAAGAAAGACGAGTGACTGAGAGACCCAGGACGCAGGCTACAGTTGGCATTCTTCCCTTTCTACCTTACACAATCAAGCTTGAAAAAACCCAAGGACCTCTAGTACCAGAGGGCTGTGCCAGATCCTACTTCCTTGCCCTCCGAGAAAAACAAAGCCTGAGCTCCTGGCCTCAGCCATGCCAATACCTCCCTCTATGAAGTTACAGACATGAGGACAGATGGCCAACTCAAACGTGCGTTTCTGTGCTTCCTTTCAAATCGCTTTGGCACGACCAGATGGTATCCTGTGTCTGCCTGGTATAAATTAGAACTTACAAGTGGCTATAGCACTGCCAAGAGCAATCAATTCCACATCCTTTCAGGCATGCCCTTTTCCAAAGCTGGGATGTCCCTTTCCATGATGATGGATATCGGATTGAAATCTACCGGAGAGGAAAAAATCCCATGGACAAAATCACTATGGAAATAACTGAAGTGAGGGAATGAGAACAGTGATGTAGTCATGTGAAGCGCAGATAAGGCAATTGCAATGAAATAACAGTAATTTCTTGAAGTGTTTGTCACCGTGAATGTAGATTTGTGACCATGGAGTTGGGATCCTCCTTTATCAGTGGTCTCTTCATACCATGCAACACACCAACAATTTCAGTAATTGTTACTAAAATCTCAGAACTGTTAGAGAGTCTGACAGAAAGCCTTAAATCTAAACTTTACCTTGAGATAACAGAGTTATTCCTCACCGCATTGTACTTCTGCCTCTTACTCTAAGAGGCATTTCTATTTTTCCCTTCACTGGTATGAATTTTCCTTAAACACTTGTGATTCTGTATCACATGGTTTTAACCACAGAGAGAAACAGTAACAACATACTGAGGTTTTATTTGTCTTGGTTGAGGAATTTAGCATCTGTGAAAGTAACATCAATAATTCTTATTAATTTTTCCCATGTAATTCTGTAATTTTGACAGCTGTTAATAACAGCAATCTCGTTATACTAATCACCAGTCTCCCAGGAAGATCTCATCACTGCTGACAAAACCCTATCGTGTCTTATAAACTTAGGCAAATCCACCAGGGAGCGCTTCTGGGAAGATCAATCTGTTCTTCCTTGTGAGCAATGGAACCAAAATCACCTACAGGGAGAACAGCTACTCACTTTGTGTTTCCTCTGCTGTCCTTCCCATTTCTGACATGTTCTTTCTGAGTCCCCAAACTTTGGCTAAGCTACACGGCTGTACGAGTGTGATGCACTGAGAATACCAACAGGGCTCTCGGTGCTAGAGCACTGTGTGCTGCACAGTGAATTTGACAAGGGGAGACAGTGCAGCAACAGCAGCTGTAATGAGCTGGGAGCCCTTCATCTCCTTTCTCCTCTGCTTCTTTTTATTAGCTCATCCCTCCTTTTGATATTGACTTTTCTATGCTACTGGCATCATGGACGCTATTGTTTCTCGTCTACTCTGCTCCCAGTGTATTTGATTTTGCTTGTTTTCCTTACTTATAAATGACTGCCTTAGGGGAAAGAAATGTTTCGAACCTTTACACCAATCCGATCTACTTTGGTGCAGCAGTCGTTCATTTATTAAATGAAGTTCTCTCCTTGCTGTGACTGCTCCTTCGAAGTTCTTGATTTCCACAAAGCTATTGTTTATTCTTTAGCGTAACGCATAATGTTACCACAGCTGGTAGCAGGAGGACTGGCTCAAACAGCTGACAAGCCTTTACTCTGAAGTGCTGCTAAGTTAGAGGCCCAATTCAGTAACACAAAGGGAGGCACAAAGTAGGATATGGACGAGGGAATGGGAGCACTTGACAGGGAAAGTCACTACAGGTTATTTTTTCATGTACAGGGACAGGCAAAAGCCAAAGCTTAGCAGCTTCCTTAGATCAGTAAATCTCAAACGTTTTCACATGAGGGCTCTCTAATCCACCCCTGAGAGAGCCTAACTCTGATCTCACCTCCTGCTCCAGGGAATGAGAGCAGCACCTTCTCTGCCTCTCTAGAAAGCACAGCACCAATGGCCTAGAGCCCAAGAGTTTTCACCTTTGGCAGCTTCCTGGTTAATATTTTGTTCCTTCTGGATTCAACTTTTCCACCAATGTCATTTCTTGTCAGTTTATTTCTGCTTTCATCAATGAATTAAACAAAACACATTAACCTGAGTCAAATCCATATAAAAAGTAAGGTAAACACTCAGGAAGTCATGAGATTTGAAGGGAAATCTCATGAAAATTTATTTCCATTCTTTAAACCGTAAAAATTTATTCTCACACAACCAAATGTATTTGCTAGCAAAATTAAAGCAACAGAATTAAGTGCTCTCTGTACAACAAAAACTTGTTGATCAACAATTCAAAGACCTTCTAAGGAACAAGAAGGTGCCAGACATGGCATACACTCGTTATCATCTAAAATAAAGAAAGCAGGAACCAAAAGCCAAAATGAAAATTACTACGAATTTATCTGATTCTGTCCACTGTAAAATACAGCAAACCTCAACAGCATATTTTTGTCAAAAGACATGCATCAGCAGGCTGCTAATTTTTCCATGCACCAGAGGAATACTACAGAACAGAAGTTTGAATTAGAAATGCAAAAAAATTAAAACACTGCGGACATTTAACAAACACAGGGGCATCAGTATTCCCTAATGTGTGCCACATAAGAGATGAAGACAGTCCTCAAGAGCTCAGCCTTAGAGGTGCAGCATGAATTTTCTATTGATGCTGTTAACTGTGCATCCCTGAGATCCATTTCTACTCCCTGCAGGATTCAGTAGAATGCAGTTCAGTTCACTTACTTAGCTTTTTAAGCCACTGAATGTACTCACTGGCCTCCACAAAAATACGTCACATTGGATTTTAGTACCTTGCCCTTTTCTCTACACATACAGGAACACATTTTAATTTTCCCCCCTCCTCCTCCCTACCAACATCTGTCCATAAATCTGCAATAAAACAGTGACCAAGACCCTTAGGAACTGAAAGCTCATGACAAGTCAAAGTACATGATGCTTGGAAATGCTTCAGTGACTCTGAAGAAAGGGTCTGTGGACAAGCCCAATGGTAAAGCTGTAACAGACACAGATGTAATTGTGCTACCAATAATTTAATTAGCTTAACTTACACAATCAGCAAACAGCAGCACGAGTGAGACAACACGGACTGGATGTGTGCCTCCTGGAAAAGCACAGGGGCTGGGAGGGAAGCAGCACAGCTCCCCCGCGTGCCATCACTGCAGCTGCTCTTGCACACTAGAGAAAGCTGGGAGGTGTGTGAGGTGTGTGTCTGTGAACATGAATTTGCTACACCTTGTAGGTGGCAAGCTCTGTACAACCATTGGAGGGGAGGCAGAAAAGCAGAGTGATGCACATGACTGGCTCTAGAAACATATGGCAGAAAGGCAACTTCATTTTGCCTCACTTCTTAAAATGCAAAGAGCAAGCGAAAGGACATGTCTCTTGCCCATTGGCACGATTTCATTAAGCACACATAAAGAAAAGGTTAACATGTTATTCCAGGGAGTCAGAAGTAACTAAATTCAGTATAACGCTGCCAATATTTTGTAGGTGTTCTACAACAAAGAGAAGATATCTATACAGGCTGGTTTTTCTTCCAGAAACTGCAGACACTGCCTTTTGCACTGGATTGTATTTGGAATGCTGCAAGTTCTCATAGTCTCCAGTCTTGATTTAGATTTTTCATAAACTGTACTTCCGTTGGGAGTTCAGTGGACACTGTCTGGAAGTTACAGCTTTGTCTGAAATCCAAAATATTTTAATTCCCTACAAGCTGATCTACAGTTTAGAGAAAACTGAACATTGTTCAGGTGTTTCAAACTTCATTTCCATTTCAAGTAGCACTTGACATTTTCTACATGAAGAATGGAATAAAGCGAATGCTGAAGGACTTATGTGCTTTCTTAGGCTTGATAAGCATTACTTGATTTTTGACTACTTGGCCTGGTTCTGCTTAGGATAAAGTTAATTTTCTTCCTAGAAGCTGGTGCGGTGCTGTGTTTTGGATTTAGGATGATTAGTAGCCAAACTCCATATGGGGTAAACCAACACTGTTTGCCTTTTCTATGCAAAAACCCCTGGAGCTCTCACTTCTTTGGATCAGCCGACTTGTTCTTGGTTCACTATCCTAGTCTTAATTTAGAGTAGCTCTACTAAGTTCCCCAAATATTCCAACTGCCTGCTGCAGTATTTAGGCCCTACAAATTGTACATACATTTATTTTCATTAACTGCTCAACTACGTTTTGTTTCAAACACTTGATTCTAATAACTGATACATCTTATCAGCAAGCTCTTTCCATATATCCAGTATAAAGGGGCAATAACCAAAATTGCCTAAGAGTGTAAGCAAGGTTAGGCTTACGGTTAGCACCCGTTTGTGAGTGGGTTGCGCTGGACACTCAAACAAGCCGGAGTAGCAGAACACCATGAGTATCTTCTGGCTTCACTCAACTCCTTTCTGACTGGTTTTAAGATTGAAACAGGCTTCCTGCTGGCATTTTCACTTGGAGCCAAAGCTTAATTCCAAGTGAATGAGGACTTTGTAGGGAATTGCTGTTCTGTTTTAGGTGATCCTGCTTGGTGTTTTGCTGAAAGACTGAAACGCTTTGCAAGGACTGCTTTATGGGTATTGTCTGGTTTCAGCACTTTTGAAACCAAGGGAAAAATGCAGCAAAAAAACTCTACCGGTTTCTTTTCCACACAGAAAGTTTGTGTCTGTATAAGCTGCTCCCCACTATCTGATTTCATGTCTGCTATAATTCAGGGGTTCCCTCCTTAATAAGCCATGCTATTAAATTAATATATTGACCTATCTCAAGCTGTAACCCACAGGACAGTTCAGATCTCATTGTGAAATCTGACTGAAGCATAATAAGCATGGATTATAGCTGAGGGTTGTGAAAAGCAAAGCCCAGTGTAAAAAAAATTCTTCCTCCTCCCTTCTCCCACCAAAAAGAAGTCATAAATTTTAAGACTCCAAGATGCCAGGGCCTGAACTTAGGTTCAGTGACTTTTTAAAATTTCTCTAATATGCTGTGACTTTCAGGAGATTGCTCTAGGAAAAGCCTTTTTATGACTTGGCTTTCATTTCAGCTCTCTGCATAAAGATTCCATTTAGCAAAGTTTCAAACATAGTTTTGTGCAACAGGCAGTTTCTCCTCTCTGGTTTTTTTTTGGACCGAGTGGGATTGAAGAAGGGCTATGTTGCTCAGGGCATTCCTTTTCCTTCAATGCCTCATGCAGACAGACAACGATACGCTGTATTTGTTTTAATATATCTTTGTGTGCTACACAGAGCAGTTTAATAGTGCTGTTTGTGAAGAATGCTTTGGTCTACATTGCTGCAGGCTAGGAAAACTGTGCTTACAAATTCTAATGGAAAAGGATATAGAGCTATTTTTAGTTTACATATTGCAAGCTTTTGGATAGGCAGTAATACAGTCGTGTTTGAGCTTTAAATGGTGATAGAATCATGGAAATGTGTGGCTGGAAGGCACAAGACAAGATTAATTATATATATGTAGGCTTCACTATAGTCGTATTCAGATATTTTCCCTAATTTTTCCAAACACTTCTAGTCATACTCCTAGAGGCACCAAAAATCTGTCGCCTTTGAAGGAGCCCCCTTCTTTGTTCTCCCCAACATTAAGGCAATTGACCTTTTCAAGGAAACTGGTGAATAGAACTGGACTGAGAATGAGAGGGCAATTTAGTCTCAAGACTACAAAATTCAACTCTTTGTCTATGAAATTTCAGTAAGCTACCCAACTCAAAACACATTTCCTTCTTCCTGTTTATCTGTTCTGCTGCCTTTTTGATCTAAAGAAGAAACAAGACTTGTTCGATGTGATTTATGCTCAGCCAATGAGTGCTGATAGTTCTTCACAACCTTTTTTTGCCATTGAGGCACAGAAACCAAACGTTCCCAAATTTATCGTGGTACCTGTCTGAATTATCTAGTTACTCACACCTAGACTTGACTCTTCAGGTCCTCATCGTTAATCTTCGATCTCTGCCAGTCTGGTAGGACCTGAACTGTTCCCTCCAAATCCTTTACACTAAATGCACTGCGGTTCAGAGGCAGCTTGGACACGCTCCGGAATCAGAAAAAAATTTTACATAGGTGAAAGTCAGCTTGAGTTAATGTACCCCCAAATACTTTAACCTTAAAGTCACCATCTTTGTCCTCTACTGCTCTCCTTATAATTGTTTTCTCTAAGTGTTAAACTTCATGGTAACAAACAGAAAACTACGCAAACTGGAAATGCCTGCGAGAAAAAAACCCACAAGTCACACAGAGACGTCTGCTGAACGCAGCTGCTCCAACACCATCAACGTGCTCTATGTGACAAAAACCTGTCAAACGACAGAAAGAGGAAACTAAATCATGAGTTGAACAAAAGGATGGCAAAAATGGTGAAAGAATTACAGATTACTTCTAAATGTTTAGGGTCCACATACATTGCCATACAAGCACAAACTGTAATTATAATATACTATCTGTGACAATATATTATTCATACATTCCAGGTTTTCACTTGTTATTTTATTCAGTTTATAAAATGTATTCATATATTAAATCAATCAGCACTTAATATAGGCCAAGCTGCATAGATTACTAAATACTTTCTCAGTCTTCAGGGCTAATTTGATACAATCACAAATGTTAGGTTTTCATTAGCCTGAAGCTGAAATGCATAATTGAATACAGCATAATTCTAGATAGAATTTATTAAAAATAAAATGAAAGGGGTTAGGTTAAATGAAAAATGAAAATGGTAACATTCTGCATAGAGTATGTTTTTCCATGCCTCTTGGAGCTATTTTTCCTTATTTTGTGTTTAGCAAAATGAGAGCCGTCTACTATGAGCAGAGATTTTACAGTGTCAGTTGGCTCTTCAAAAGTTTCACTTTCCTCCACATTTGAAAGGGTTGTTTTTCTCTTAAGAAAAAACCAAACAAGCAAACTCTTGAAGTGGCCTTTCACTGAAAGCAAGGCTGAGATGGGGCATCTCCTAAAACTTAACAGAAACCAGAGCCAGCTTGCATTAGGTTACAAGAAGACTGTACTGACTTCAAAGTGGGAGGTACACGACACGAACCACTCTATAACAAAACAGATGGGGACCTAATACTCATCCCAAATTATAGTCTGACTCATGCAGTGATGTAGCAATTGAACATCTACCCATTGGAGCCCAATTGGATTAGGTGCTGCTGGAAACTCTCTCTGGATGGGACTGGCCAAGAGCTGTGTGGACCCTGACTCAGACCAGCAATTTTAAGCCATGGCAATGTCCTAGTCTCATGGCCTGTGCCCAGCAACCAGGATGGAAAATGAGAGCCTGGAATGGCGGTATCATGAAAACTGGAAGTGAAACTTGACATATTTCATTTGGTATGGTTAAAGTGCTCAGGTGCTTGATTTTAAGTCCTGCTGATTTCTAGAAAAGTTGAGTAAATATGACTAAGAATTCAGTATATATGACACTAATACACAGCTCACTAAGTGGCCACAGAAAATGCGTGCCATTGATTATTGTAGATTATATGATTCTTTTTTCAGAGGAAGTCCCAGGGTGGGGGCCACTTTCACTAAACACGATTCTATTCCTTGCCTAATAATTACAAAACTAATTACCAAGTCATTAAAATGATGCCTCAAAAAGGTTTGTAATACTCCAACATACTCTTATGAAGACTGTTAACAAGGTTTTCTTTAGTATAAACATCTCAAATGAATGTCAAAGGACTAATGATGCCTGAACATATCTTAACCTACTACTTTGTTGTAGGTGATTATATCAAAGCAGGTTTTTCACTTGGAACAGCTTTCTGAAAATGTGCCAGTGGAAAAATAACTTAAGACTTTAAAACTCAAAATTTTGGCATTCATTCAATTACTTTTATATCTTGGACCCAGATCTACAAAAAGACTACAATGCTGAAAAGAAACTAAAATGCAATATGGCATCAATATACCAGCAGGTAAATCTCCAACCATCATCAAGCCTCTACAGCTCAATGTTTTCAGCAGTCCCGAAGTTTCCTTCTGTGTGTGTGACTAAATTTCTAATTTCTGTGCCCTACCTAGAATTGAATCCATCTTCATGGAGCTGAGTAGTCTGATGGAGCATCAAAACAGATGCCCACCTGCCTATCTTCCTCGAAATCCAATCAGACACGCAGATGATACCCTTCAAACCTGCAGAATACGCACCTAAACACAAAGCACAGACCTGGAGTAATCCCTTTCCATAGTACATAAAGCATCTAGAGGGGATGTACAAGAGCCACACTGCTCTCTTTAATCCAAAAGCATTGAAATTAGGATGTCTTAACCGATTGCTCCATACACCCAAATGTAAATTGTCTCAGCCTTGGGGCGACGCTGTCCGCACTTCTGCTGTAAGAAAGGATTTTCTGGGTCACTTTTTAAAAAGAATCCTTAACTGAAGCAACATGTGACAACACAGGTGAGCATGACACTGCAGCACAGAGATTAATGCAGGTAACCCAACGGAGAGGAGATCTGAACTAGGGCTCAGCTTGGCCCGGCTCCTAAGAACTGACAGCACAGTTCCTATTCACCAGTTATTGTATGAAATGCACCCACTGTGAATTCTGGTCTGACACGGGCTCCTTTTGCCATCTTAGAGTTATTAACTTAACCTCCAGAGAATGAAAGGATTAATGGATGTCCTCCTTATCCATATTCCTGTGATGTTAAGGAAAGTCTCCAGAGCCACAGAGCCAGCCTGCTGGGACCCTCCTCCCCAGCACAGGATTGCAGATGCTGGGACGGCCAAAGGAACCACAAGTTAACGATGCCTTTTGGGGTTTCCAGCCATTGCCACCTTGGCCTTTGCCACAGTCTGGTCTTTTTGCAACCTTCGAATGTGGACAAAGGCCTTTGCAAAACCTGTGTCTTCAGAGGAGGAACAGGCAATGTCAGATGTATTATAGTAATCTTCAATGCACTTACATACATGAATAAATTACGTAAATTATTTTCTACTATCATGTAGCTAATCACAGTTCAGATTTCCTGACAGGATTTTATTGGATCAAGTTATTTTTTAATTATTCCCCTTTACCTTAAAAGCATACAAAGAAAACATAAAAAAAACTGTAAGGAAAAAAATTAACCATTACCCTGGGGAATGGTCTCCTGTCCCCATCTGAAATCAATGGCAGGATTTCCATTTACTTCAATGGGACCATAAATTTCTCCAAATACTCTAGGAGGTACCACGCTGAAGTATGCTGCTCCAAGTATACTTCCAAGTAGTATGGGAAAAATGAAATAAACAAGTAGATTTTTAATACGGAAAACACTACAAAATCTGCAGCAGTATTTTCTCACTTGGAACAATCCAAACAGACAACATTTATGTCACATCCAATCCTACAACCCTATTGACAGCAATGACCATTTCTGAAGGAAAAAGGAAAAATCAGTTGTCAAAGTCTATACTTAAGTGTAGAAATACCAATTAGTTGTAACTTTATCTTTTCCGGGAACAAAATCAAGTAAAATCCCTTCCTTGTAACAGACATAATGCTGAGAAAAGATGCCTCAAACCAGCAACATGCAGAAATTCTAGACCAAAGCCTTTCCCAAAGTGCAATCCCATTTGAACCACAAACCTGTCCCAACAGCTCCAGTAGGTGCCACACCGTGTCACAGTCAGTCACTGTGCTTCCCACAATGCCCAACACTTCACGGCACACAAAGTTACTACGTGACTTAAAATGAAGATCACAGCCTCATGCTGTGAGACAAGCTGACTAAAGCAACTATAAAAACCTGAAATATAAAATAGCTGGGTAAAATCCTTACAAATGAAAACAGGATCTGCTGAGACACCTCCTCATTATTTATCACTGCTGTTGGAATGTCTTAAAATGAGCCATTAAAACCAACCTGGCATTGGAATTGTAATGAATTGCACCGACCAGACTCAAAACACTCCTAAACAATTGCTCATGCAGGAAACTCTTGTGACCAGTAAAATACTCTCACAACTGAGGTGTTCTGCCTTGGAGTGAGGAACAAGTTTAAAAAATAAAAAACCACAGATTAGGAAAGTAGGAAGAAAGCAAACTGCTTTCCCAATTATCTCTGTCAAGGCTAGTTACTGCAAAAACGGCTCTTCTTAAATATAGAAAGCATGTGGGAAGTAGAAAAGTGTAAGGTTTTAGTAAGTCTGAAGGTTGCATAATTGAATTTGATAAACTGACATTTTCCTAGGAAGTTTTAAAATTACAGAAGATAAATACATAATAAAAATAAACCTAGTTCAGCAGCTTTTGCTCTACAAAATTACATGCCTTCACTTCAGAAAGAAAAAAACAAATTCATTACTCCTGCCTTTCAGAGTACAGTCAGTATTCCCTTTCCTGCTTCTACTCCTCCTCAATACTTTCAAAAGTTATGTGAGAAATACAAGGAAACATATGGAAAATACCTCTTCATGTAATTTAGGGTTCAGACAACAGAAATTAAACATACTGACTCGACAAAGACGAATGGCTTCAAACTGGCAGACAGCAGGCTTAGATTAGGTATTAGGAAGAAATTCTTCCCTGTGAGGTTGGTGAGGCCCTGGCACAGGCTGCCCAGACAAGCTGTGGCTGTCTCATCCCTGGAAGCGTCCAATGCCAGGCTGGATGGGGCTCTGAGCACTCTGGGATAGAGGAAGGTGCTCCTGCCCATGGCAGTGTAGAAAATGAGATGATCTTCAAGGTCCCTTCCAAACCAAACTGTTCTATGAAATCACATGACTTTCATCAATCTGGTGTAGTTCTATGAAACCACAACAGAAATGTGTTTTTCTACAAGCTTCAGCTCTACCCCATCAAGAAGGAATAGGACAGAAAAATAGTACACCCCAAGAAACCAAAGGACACTTCTTCCAGCACCTGGATAGCTTCACAATGATCTCCCCCCTTTCTGACTCTTTAAAAGCAGGACAGTATCACATTTCCATAGCAAAAGTACTGAGAACTTCCCATTTATTCAGATCAATTTCTATCACTTTAGGTTGATTTTTAAAAAAATCTTCAAGAAGACAATGGATTATTAACTTGAGTCTCTTAGATATCTACTGGTAAAAGCACAAACAGACCTCGGTCTGAGTTTGTCTGTTCGTTGTTGTCATTGCTACCACTTTGAACAATCCCGGATGCCAACTTTTAAGAAAACTCCTGGATCAGAGCCTGGAGTGTGCACAGCCACTTCTGTTGTCAATGGTTTGGTCCTGAAGTGACCAAGAAAGCCTCAGTCCAGTAATCTGGGTACACCTAAAGTGCAGCCCAGCTCTCTCTTCTGGCCTGGCTTTGAGGTAGCTCACGTGCCTTCTATGAGTGAACTGACCAGCTCAAGAGCATAGTCAGAGGCAAGTCAGATTCAGTTTTTACTTTTCAGGCAGGATTCTGGACACAGTTTCTATCAAATATCACTTTTCCAGTGAGTGCACAAGCTTGTACGGAGGAAACTGTGATGAGTAGCCAAAAGCTGAAAAGTATTAATTTGAAAGTAAAAAACCCCATACTTTTCTGTTTTACAAATGCAAATGAGCTTTTCAAATCAGCACAGAAGCTTTAAATTCCAAAGCTGAAATTTCAAAAGTAGTTTGTTGGGAAATGAGCACTAAACCTCAGAACCTCAATTAGTGTTTACTCACGCAACTCCCTATGAAGCCAACAGAAATCCTACCCTGAAAGCTGTTTTTATTTCTCACCTCAACAGAAATAGTCTATTCACAATGACACAGATTGAATAATTAGTCAAAGCTACAGAATTTAGAGCTGTTGGCTCTCAAGGATGGGTTACATCACACACTTGGTCTGTAGGCTGCCTTAGGCAACATGCAAAACTTACTCCGCTCTGAATAACTGAGCAGTGCAGTATCTGGAAAAAATCTGGCCTCACCAATGGTGTACCTCAGAATTAATTTGCTCATCAGTAGAGATTTGAGGCTATCCCTTCTATAATTGCAATTCACAGAACGTGATGTAAATCATGACTGACTCCCCTAAAAACAAGTGTCACATGTAAAACAGAGGTGATTTTTTTCAAAGAACAAAAGACACAAATGAAAAAACTGGAGCCATGGTACCAATTTGTCAGTAAGTTATAGATCAGGATAATGAAGCCCAGTATTTGGCCATTTAAGTACTGGGATCTTGAAGACACAGTCCACGACTTTGAAGCTGCCCAACCCATCACATGACAAAAGTGTGAACAAAAGTAAGAACTGCAGTCATGTGCAGTCACCTGAGCAAAGCTTCATCAGATGTCTTAGACACAAATTTTTTTGTGTCTGGCTTATTTATCCATTGGTACATCAAAGCATGCAGGAGCCATCACTCTGCATTTAGCCACCTGTGCCTACCTAGGCCACTTTTGTTTCCTTAGGTCTGTAGTGGCTAGAGACAGACATGGGGCAGTTCAAAGCCTCATGGACGGTAAAGACAACCAGAACTAAAGAGCTTTTACCTCTAAATGGTCAAGATAGCTGACATAAATGCTTACAGTTAAGCAAAAGCAGGCTGACAATTCCAGGGAATTTTCCAGTATGACAGACCACCTGAGCTACAGAGATATAAATGAAATCCATTTGAATTTGATAGATCGAGCCCATAATTTTTCACTGGGAGAGCTAAGAACAAAGGTATTCTTTTCCACTCACAAATGCATCTGACCTCTCGAAACCATCACCCATTGTAATGCAACAAAAACAGCGATATGTGCAACTTCTCTCAGTGCAGTCAGTTTCCTTTCTTACACAAATGTATTTCCACCTAAGGAAAGAAGGAAGGAACGAAGCAGTTTTGTAGTCTCTCTCCAGCTGTCTCCCTACTTAGCTCCCAGCATTCCTTCGTTATGTTCCCTGCTTTATCTCTGGGCAAAATCAAACTTGCACTAATAAGACACAACAATCATAGCTGCAAACTCTTACAGCCTGTTACAGGTCAACTACAGAGATGGGAGCTTTTTGTAGTGCTAATGAAGGGCTTTGGGAGGTTACATTACTTGAATGCAAACTTCCATTTCTTTCCCAACTTTCCTGAACAAGAAATAAAACAAGAATCAACCCCCCATTGTGGGCCTAGAGCCAGACTTTAGTCTCCCTTATTACCCATGTGCAGCATTGAGTAACTGCACTGATACAAATGCATGTACTTCAGAGTCACAACACAGTAAGTATTAGACTCCAGCTTCACGATTTACATTTTAAACTCCATCAAGGAAGAAAAGAGGGGGGGGAAAAAAAGAAAAAACCACCTTTGAGTTGGGTATTTTCATGACCATGACACAGTTTGTTTAGTATGTTTTAACTGGGAAAACAGACGGTGGGCAGCACAATTTCTGACATGAAAACTGAGCAGGGTTTGAAATCTTTCATTATTCTCCTCTCCTCCAGCAAGAATGGGTTGGCTCAGTAAGCATATTAGCACGTCTGCTCTCTGAAAAGATTGGAGCACTAATTCCTGCTACACAGGTCATGTCAAGAAGGGTAGTTAAGCAAATCATCTCCTCATGAGTCCACATTTGTCACACCATACACACATAATACTAAAAACATTTTCCTAACACCTCTCTCATGCCGTGCTGGTACTCTCAGAAAACAAGAGGGAACCTCCCAGAGTGACACAACTATTCTTTTCTTTATCTTTTACTTAGCAAAGTGTAAGCTGTCACCTTGGCACTTTTGATTTCTCCTGTCTGCAGGCTAAAGAATATGCATAAATCATGCTGTGTCTCCCTTTGTATCTCCTAAAAACCTGGTTACCACAAGCATAAGATGTCTGCCTGTAGTTCTCCCTCTTCTCTTGGGATTGTGACACCACGGTGAGAACCAAGGATATTTCTGAACAGACCCAATGTAACTGCACTGAAGCAGGGAGGTACTGCTGCTTTTGTATTTCTGGAGGTGACTGCCTACTTCTTGCATATTGCTGTACAAAATTAATATTGCTGAGGGTGACTGGAGAAGAAGTTAACCTAGTGGCCATATCCAGCTGTAAAAACACTCAGCAGGAGTTAATTACTTAACTAACCTCGGCATTGGGTACATGACGTTAGGGGGCAAACAAAGACAGAAAGGCCTGAACTGAAGCTTAAAAGGAAAAATTTAAAACTAACTGACTAGTGTGGTAAAATTACAAGCAACTAAAGCTATCTTTAAGGCAGGAAAGTCCCCAGGTTTTATTTTGGAAATTTGGGGTTTTTTCAGTAGGTGGAATACACTACAAACCCTGCCCACAATGTCTGCAGAGGGAGACAAAGGCTACATCCAAGTTATTATTGTCCATTTAATGTTTCCTTAATTGCTTTCTTTCTAGCAATTTACCCAGACCTCAGTCGGTGGTAAGCCTGGGCAAAGACCTGGACAAGCTGTCTGGAAACAACTCTTAAGAGATTTAGTACGGTCCTATGACAGTCACAGAACTTTGACACCAGAGCTGGATTTTCATTGTCAAAGTTGTTTTACCCATTAGATGACGCATCATCCACTAAGTCAACGTCTCGGAACTATCTCTGGAATGCTAGAGACCTAACAACAAATTCCTCTTTAAGAAGCACATCATCTGAAGCCAAAACACCTCAGAGGTTATGCAATGAACTATTACAGTATGGGATATGAGGCAGAACATACTGATTTACATTTTATTTTAGGAGAGAATACAGCCATAAATATGAAGTACACAATTCCAATTGCTTCTTTCTTATGCTACTGGTAAAAAACCCAAAGTACAGAAAAGAAAAAAAACGAAACAAAATTCAGGTCCTGTTGTATTTGAACTATACTAAGAGTAAACAGATACCTTTTTTCTGCCAGGTTAAAAAAAAAAAAAAACATCCCCTGGTCATACAAATTAAGCAAAAAACAATGAGAAGCTCTTCTGTGAGTGTGTTACGAAGACAACCAAGTCACAGACTCTACAGTGATTAACTAAACTCCAACAGAGATTTAACCCAGCAAACATATCTACTGTGGAGTTATTTACCCGAGTAGCTTCCTGTGTGAGCTTTATACATTTCTACTCACATTCATCTCTCTACACCACAGTGGTATATAATAGTACTAAAACAAAAAAAAATATCACTTGAAGGACAGTTTCCTGTGGTTACTCAATTTATCCTTAAATCAGTGTGAACCAAGTAACAACAAAGGTAGATATGGGTCTACAATGTTCCTCAAGGGAGAACATCATTTAAAAATAACTATGATTGACCTGGAAGTCTTTTTGACAAGTGGAGAGAGTCAAGCTTCCCAATGCCCAATTGTGAATCCTGTCCTTTCCGTGCATTCTGCCATTTCTCTAACCAAAACCAGCAAGTCACCCTCATCTGATCCTTACTAAGACCTTGTGGATGTGAGAACAAGCAAGCTTCAAATATATTCTTTCTGCAGAAGAACAAGATCACAGGGGAAGAATATCTTTCTGCTGTTCTTGTGTTTTCCAGGTATTTTGTACAGAATATCTTTCAAAATTATTTGAAAACAACTCAGAAAAGTTCACAAATAGAGCAAAACTTTAAACTTCCAAGCCTCTCTTTTTCCTGCAGTGAGGATATCATAAGGCAGATCTCTCCTGGAGTTTACAGGACCAGCTCCCATCCTAGTTTGGTCACCTGCTGATAAGACTACAAAGAACTCTGATCCTTCTTTCTTCTAACTACAATACTCTGAGGCACTAAGATCCCAAGCATAGTGAAACCCACAGAGACATTCCAAGGAAGCAATAACTGCAGGAGTTATTGAACTTGCACAGAGATATTGTCCCTTCACCTCTTCTTCCCTTCCCTGCTATTGTATACATATGCCAGGTAGTAAATGCTTCCTGGAATATAGAAAGGGTTAAAAAAAAAAAAAAGGGAGGAAAAAGGAATTGAAAACAACCTTTTAAAAAATCATGACAGGGAGTTGAAATGAGAAATCCTGTCAGGCCCAAATATCAGTAGTGCTAATGTGGTTACACTTATTAATTGCAGAACTGTTGTTTGTAGCACTGAGATTCTTGGCACAGTTCACACTCTTACAGCTTCTCTTTCAGTTGGAAAAAATAATTCACATGGCAATGCTTAACAAATGTTCTGATGATTATCTCCTTATGTCTTCCCCATACTTCCAGTTCCAAGGTGTGTGTGAGGGATTTCTGTTACTTTTACTGCAGCCTTGAGTGAAATGTGAATTACGGCCCAGTAGCAACAGTTAATGGGCAGCTGCTGCTCACTGCTGCCACCGCATGGGAGTGGGCACAGCCCGAACACTCAGCACAACACAAGGAAATTTTCCTACTTGCCCTATTTTACAGGTGCTCGTCGGCTTCTCAAGCTGGGTTTCTCTGCCCACACATAAGCTTCAACTCTAAAAAAAATTATTACAAATAAAGGCATATAAAGATGATATGAAGTATCAGTGAGTTTCTTTTCTTTTTTCTTCCCATGGAATCTTTACATTTGGCAAGCACAAATAGAAATTGTTGAAAACAAATAAATACCCACAAAATAGCCTGCAGGAGCCCTCCAAGAGAAGCTCGCTGTTTGTTTCAAACCTCTGGTAATATTCTGGGAATTTTCACTTTGGGGAGAGGGCTCAGCACATGGCAAGAAACTGTAACATGGAAAATGTAAGTTCAATGAGGGAGCCCACCAAATATAACAATAAGGAAAAGAGACAGCTCTTGGCGTGACAGCATGCCAGGATTTGAATACTGTAGATTTCAATAGTTACATTTCTTTGAGAAATCAAAACAAAGCCAAGACTATTTTCAGAGGAAAGCAAAACTTTTCTGCAAATTCCTTTTCAGTTTTTGCTCATTCCAAACCTGAACTTTGTGAGGCCCAGACTAGTTCCCCAGAGAAAAGTAAAATATGTACCTGCACAAGAAACTGGAGAACACAAGGACATAATGGAGATATCACAGGATAAAGTAGAAAAATACAAAGAATAATTTTTACTTTAAACTACCCCCCAGTAAAAATTTTATTAGGCAGCAAAATTTTCTCCCTTCTGAAATCCCAACTGAAGTCACAAGCACCAAATGTAAAGTGTTACTGATCAGTTCACCCAGGTGGGGAAACACACAGGAAAGAGAAGGAGAAAAGGAGAAGGAACCAAGGACAAAGTAAGCAGCAAAGGAAGTGACTGAATAACCATCTTTGGTGGCTTGCCTTAAAAAAAGCAGACTGCAAGGTCACAGTGTGGGAAATCAGAGTAACAGCCTGAAATGCACTGGCAAGACCACCAATGTGTTTGAGCAGAGGCAAGGACAAGGTCTGAGAAAGATGTGAATTAAG
This sequence comes from Dasyornis broadbenti, assembly GCA_013397935.1. Classification (NCBI taxonomy): domain Eukaryota; kingdom Metazoa; phylum Chordata; class Aves; order Passeriformes; family Dasyornithidae; genus Dasyornis; species Dasyornis broadbenti. The sequence continues at coordinate 239,103 of VZRN01006152.1, forward strand.
TACAGCAAGATGTTAAAAACGACCTGGACACAAGCAGACAGCCCTAGGAAGACAAGCAGAATACAAGTGTGCTCCTTCATGCCAGGGAGTCCATTTGATGCTACACTCTAGGTCAGCTGCAGCTATGGACAGACACAAATTATTGCCTTGTTCAGCATTAATATTTAAGTGTTAGTTCTAACTGCACAGAACGGGCACTGTTGCTCAGCAGATGTCACAGCTGCTATAAACTCTACAGCAAGAAAAATGGTGCCACATCGGAGGCTCTCTGACATTTTCAGGACTGTGAGTAATGCCCAGTTCCAGCATATTATTCACTCCAGCCAACTGCATGGTCTCACATTTAGGGGCCGCCAGAGCAGTTTGTTGAGGTGCACAATCCCATTGCACCACTGGTGTCATCTCTAAGTACAAACAAGAACTGCTCTCTTCCAGAACAGAACAAGTAGGAGAATCAATGTCAGCATTGCTGTAAAACAGAACTGCACAATACAAACCATACCTCCACAGAAGTAATCATTGGGTCTTCAATTTGTGACTATCACATAAAATTAGCGGGTGAAGAGGTAATTATTTTGATATTACTGTCTTGAAGACACTGATTATGGTTACTTATGAAGTTGTTTTGCTACTCCTTTTATTATTCCTTGTAGATCATGAACAGCTCTAGAGTTTCCTGTACGCCACGCTCTCCAGGCTGCACCATCCCAGCAGCTGCTGCTGCCAGATCCACGTCCTGGCACCATTAGAACAAGACTGTGGCACGATGACTGGGTTCCTGCAGTGTAACCACCCTCTGATTTAGTGAGTCAGGCTGGCAGCTCATATGTTCAGCTTTCTATACTAGCTGAGGTACAATTATGGAGCAGATAAAGTCCCCTTTAATGCAAATGTCATCTCTTTATGATGCTATATGTGTGTTCATTAGAACTCTTGGTGTCTGTAATGTTTTATGAGTGTTATGTCTCCAGGTTCTCAAGGAGAAGCAATAAAGTCATAAAAATTCTGGTATTTGCTTCCTTTTTCTCACCTTTCATCTCCTATTTACATGAGGTTGCACTAATGCTGTCAATTATCCAAGCATCATTTGGTTTTGGGAAGATGTACTTTTCCTACCTACTGCTTAGATAGGAGAAATGCTCTGAACTGTATAATTTCAATTCTTTATAGCATGAGTGCAAAGAGAGAGAGGTTATTGCTGAATTTTAGGACAGTCCTGATTTTATTTATAACTTCAGCATCGCTTTTCATTTTCATTTTTAGTGATAATGACTTGCTGTCTTTGATATGAATTTTCAAGGTCCTTTGTGAACTCTTCCTTGCTATGACCTCTCGGAGAGATTAAAAAAAAAACCTCAAAGCTTTACAGATAAAGCCATGAATTCAAGTCTAATACAACTTTGGACTAAAGGAACTTATTTCACCTAATTCACAGGGAATATAAACATTGGACAAAATACAATGAAGCTGTGCTTTTTCAGTTGTAGAAATTTCCTTCCTAGTGATGTCCTGCTGTGACACACTGTCACCTAGGCCAAGGAAGAGCTTTGACTAGAGACCAGCACTGATTTCACCACTGCTACCACACTAAGAGGCATCAATGAACACTGAAGTGCCTTAATTATTTCACAGAAAAGACCCTACCAATGCATTTGATGCCATTTTCAGATTTCCAAGAAAATTGTTTTGCTTGAAAGCGAGTTATTCGCTATATGTAAGTTTACACGTACTTTGAGCACAGGCTGTGATTTTAGTTTGCCAAACATCCAGCAGTATGTTCGCAGCCTCAAACCCTACACCAACAAATAATGTCTCCATATAATTTTATTAGCATTATAAAATATTTCCACTTTTAATAAATCTAAGACTCACTGAATTGTAGACAACCTATCCTGTACTTTTACAAATATCTTTTCCTGCTGCAGCTGAAATTATTAAAATTCCACAGGGATTCAATTCACTACTCAATAAATTGAGGAAAAAAAAATTATCTGTAAAAACTGCCTTAACTGGCTCTTGTCAAAGGTGTTGTAAAAAGTTCATGATATATTGTCAATAGGACTTAAATGTTCTACAGGGGCATATTATATTGATGTTTCATCTTGACTCCCTAGAGAAATGGCAGATTTTTAGCTGTTGCTGTTGTTGGTTTTTTAAATCTCAATACAGCTAGTGCTTTGAGACAACAAAGCCAGAACCAATAGTAATCCTCCTTAGTATGAAATGGTATCATCCTGGATTAAATGAAAGTAGGAACAATAGTTTCAAAAGCTTCTTTCTACTAAGACAATTACTAAAATGGCTGAGATGTGGTACTTATTTATAAAGGAGCTATCTCAAAAAATAAAAGCGTAACTTTTTTCCAAGAGAGTCTGAGTTATGCAGGACGCCAAAGACTACTAAAAGCAGCTAGGGATAGAAAACCAGGGAAGGAGTCTGATTCCTTGGAGCACTGTGCCAACTCAACTCACTTTGGGACCGCTGTCCCTTGTAGGAATCTCAGGGGCCTGAACTAAGGATCTGGGCTCAATGCACATGGAGAAAGAATGAAGATGCTGGGACTGATCCTGAGTCCCCCTCCCCATGAACACTGGGATCAGACAGTGCTGGGAGCAGTTTCCCTTCCCATCAATGGCACACAATCCCTCCGGCTCCGAGCAGAGCAAAGGCTTCGAGCAGAGCCTATCATTGTACCCTTGCCCTGCAAGACTCAGTCATCCTCCGGCAAATGCCACTTGGCTCTAGCCGGAGGAACACCTACTTTGTGCTCAGACATGCCCCAGGGCTGAATTGCTCAGACTTTCCGAGTCAGTAGGCAACCCTGGACATTCACACAATTTGAAGGTACTCCTGAGTGACAGATAATGTTAGTCAGATAATCCAGTGAAAGAAACTCATGTCTAGAAGTAGCAATAAACAGCTACTAGGATTTTAAGAAGCCACCAAAAATGTTAGTCAGATAATCCAGAAGCAATAGGAAATCATGTTGCAGCTTCTGTTGAGCATTTTACAAAATCTCGTCATTATTAAGCACCTACCTCATCATCTTTAAAAATCTTACTCAAGAGTTATGAAATCCCTTTATGAAATAGCAATTACCAATGGTTCTACATTCCAGCCCAGACTGAAGCAATCAGTGTAGGGCTTCAGTAGCCTACACTACCACTGTAATAATAAATCATGTATCTATCTTTTATTAAACATCTTATGGTGAGGAGGCTGCATGGAATTACTCCAAAAATTAACAACAAAACCCCTCCAAGTTAGAACTTGATCGTTTGTCTTATCTCTATTTCTGTCATCCTCATTGAAAAACCCTTAGGAAAATGAACTAACCACCTTTCCTTTCCAGAGCAGTAAGTATGAGGTACACATATACAGTACAAAATTAATAGTCTATTTATGTGCCAACTCACCTACAAATATCAAGGATCTTAGTGTTGTGTTGCTTCCACCCTCCCCAACCATCCGAGTTTTTGACACAGAATCAGACACTCAGAAAATAACAAAATCTGCAAATTATTATAGTAAGCCACAACAAACTGCAAAGAGAACAATTCAGCTTTCTTAATTTATGTTCTTTTTTCGTAAAGCCATCATTGAATTCATCACCTTCAAGTTCTCCACATAAGCAAGCAATAAAAAAGAAGCTGAAGAAAACCAACATGTTTTGTCAGGGAGAATTCAGGGCACCCTCCCTACAATCTCATGCCTTTTCTACCACCCATTCCTGTCTTTCTTTCTCCCCCTGGAGTGTGAGAAGTTTTCTGAAAGGAACCAAGTGCCAGTCGCTGCTGCTGCCGCCAAGAAAGAGAAGAGCAATAGGGGAGAGCTGAGAGCAACACAGGACCAGCTCACGGACAGGAACTACTCCAGAACATACCCTGACAATCTGTGGGGAATCAAAAGGATACCAGAGGCAGCTATGGGTGCCTTTGTTTGCATCGTGGGTCGATTCTGAACAGAAAACTGAAATGCAGAAACATCTTTATGACTACAAGTGTTTCCTGCAGCAGTACTAAGTTTTTAATATCTTCAATATCCTTGACTACAAAAACCGACAGAAAAAGAGACAAAATTGCACACAAACCTATCAGAATATCTATCATCCATATTCTATTCTCACCATAGTAGCTCAGGCTGGGTATTTGTAGTAATTCACTTTGCTTATTAAGCACCACTATCCCCTCAAGCCAAGTTTGGTCACAGACCAGTCAAAATACATTTTTAATGCTGACTCAATTCCCCACAGTAACTCAGTCTTTGCCCTCTCCCCTAGTGATGGCCACCTGGGCACTGAGGTTTCTCATTTAAATAAGACCAAACAGATTCTCTATCTGTACCAGGGTGTGTGTGTGAATGGTTGCTTTTGGGGGCTGTGGAGGTAGAGATTTTTGGTCTCTTTGCTTTTTTCTGAGGTAAATTTTTAATTAAACGTCAAGTCCAGCTCGGCACTGGAAACACACTGTATGACTCTTATTTGAGGAAAAGCTGTCAGCTTGTCTCTTTCCCTGTCAAACTCCCATCTGCTCTACAGAGATTAGCTTGGGCTATGGATCACCATTTGGCAGGGGTTTATGCTGTGCACGGCCCAATAATACACGCTCCAGGGCACAAAAAAAGACCACCTATGTTTTTGATTTACAGTTCCCAAAGTACTAAAGAGTATTTGGAGAATTTTTCTATGCCACTAAATTACATGAAATGTAAAATACTTCTTAGATTTAGAACAAAGACACAAAGAGCAGATCTGTTGACACCTGCCACTTTTCAACCAATTTTTACTATTAGCTGAGCCACATTTAAACCAAATCTTGCTCTTCCTTGAAGTGGTATTTCTACACTCTGGTAGCCTAGGAGACAGAACAAGGTTTTAAAAGCTAGTTTTTGGTCTTCTTGAAAACTACCGTCTTCACTGCACAGCCTTAAGGAAATCACTTAACTTCATTAAGTCTCAGTTTTCATTCTGCTAAATGGCTATTGTTTTGTACCAACACTTTAACTGCCTCAGGATCCAGCTACTTCAACTCATTGCTAGCAGCACACATGCACTGAATTTCATTCGTTTTCCTACTAGATTTTGGTAAGACCTTAGTTATCTGCTTGAACTTTTCCCTTTGTCTAATTGATCTACTGCTCTGATCAGTTCTACATCCTCCCCGCCCCCCCCCAGTGGTTACAGAAATTACATAACTAACTTGGAGACCAGAAGAAAACTTGGTCCCAGCTCCATGTTGCAGTAACAGGAGCTATCGTGAATGGATTACTGAAATAGCTGCATGCTGTATCAATATAAATACAGCTCGTCTTCACTTGACTATAGATCTTTCTGCCAGAACATATTAAGGTTTAACACCTCTCTTTGATCCACTGGCTGTTTTTCCCCCTCCAAAGACCACAAGCCAGGATCAAGGGAAGACCCTTTAATAATCTCACATCACAGCTTGTGGCTCAGGGAAGGCATCTGTGAAGAGCTTAACATGAATGAGAGAAACACAACAGGGACACCTTATGTGAGAGGAGAATGGAGTCTAATTCCTGCGAGTTTCTTGACATGCACTGAGCTAATTAAGACCACTTTAAACACAGTAAATTTACCATAAAGAGAAGAATCCTGCATTACGCACAGGAGTACATCATAGCACATTCTGTATGCAACAGAAGAACAGAGATAACAGAAGATAAGCTCGCTTTAAGATCCAGTTGTAACTATGCCGTACAAATTGGTCCTAAAGCTCCAGCTTTGAACAGAGGCATTCAAAGATCAGGATTAACACCAGTGTAACCAATACAAAAGTGGAGTTCGTAGCCATTGAAAGCTGTTACTGGAACTTTCTGCATTAAGACGTGGGTACAGTACCTTGAAAAGAACATTCACAAATACCAGTTTAATGCTGTTAATTTTATTCACAAGAGGAAAGAAAATAACTTGGCAGTATTAATACTCCAGTAATGTACTATTTAAAAGAATAAATTAAAGTAGTATATGACTTACAATTAACAATTCAAAATAACATTCAAGGAACATTTCAGACAAACTAGAGGACAGGAAAACTGTTAAGCAAACACAAAAAGAACTTCTAAACTGGGCTAAATATATATAGATGCATGTATCTACTCAATATTAAAAGGTCAGGAAAAAGCAAGCATCTCTACCTCAGAAAACAGACCGAAATTGCACATACCAGAACCTAATCTGAAAGGGGATTCATTTCGATCCAGAATTATACTCCATGCATGGCATGGTAACGCTCATTTTAATGTGAGAACTATTAAATGTAGAGGTAATTTACACAATACCATGACTAGCCAGCCCTGCCCAAGCCAGTTTACTGTGCTCAGGATGAACACAAAGGTGAGGCCATTTTCATACCTCACAATTACTTAATTAGTCTCCAAAGTTCAATTCCAACTTCAGTAAAACTCTCCCCAGCTTCAACACTTGACTCGTGTAGCATCGAGTGAGCATAACACCACCACCAATATGCAACAAATCTTACAACAAGCTGTGTTCTACTTTGGGTTCAATACTGTAACTATTGTGTTCATATATTTACTCCAATTCTGTGTGTTCTGCAGATCACAAGCCATGTGTTGAAAAAACAGAGGATCTTACATGCTTTTCATTTACATTTACAGTAACCTGTTTTTCTTCCAAGTTCGGACTGACAATGAAGAAATAAATATGAAAGACAGCTGTTTAGTCTTTGTATTAGATGTGTACTTGCCTAAACTTCTACCTCTTTGTCCCTCCCAGAAACACCAAGTTTTCTACCCTGATTAAGACGGCAAAAATTAAGATGTAGGTATTGCCAATTTGTACTTTCCCTGTAATTAATCTGCCCTCGTAAATGTCTTTAATACGTGCAAACAAGACATGTACATAAAAAATGAGTGACGGTTATTTCAGAAAATGCCCACATGAGAAATAACAGGTTAATGTTGACATGAAAAAACCCAGTAAACTCACCACACCAATCATTCCTGTACATTTACTGAGAAAGAATAACCCCTGCAAAGGAATGCAGACCTCTGCATTAAGACTTGGTATTTCTCAAAATATCCAGCGACCTCTGAAGTGACGGAAAACTCCATGCTGTCTGGCATTAAAATCATACCTGCAGGACATTTACATATGCTGACAGCCTGTACTCCTAGATGCTGAGAAGGACAGTTGTAGCTTTTAAAAGCTTCAAAAAACCCCAATGTCACACTGGGCATCCCATTGATTGTGCTAGACAGATTTGAAAAAAAGAGGGCATAACATCAAAAGCAGAAGAAATCATCTGCCATACATACTGCACCTCATGTTGCAGTCCACATTCAGGTCAAATGTATTCTGTTGTTAGGGCACATATCATCTTGAGCATTCCCAGCAGTCACTCTTGCATTGCATAAAGGAAAATACCCAGGCTACACTTCAAACACCGGTAGGGAAATGCTCCTTGGAGTTACAAAAGTGGTGCAGCAGCGTGGGGAGAAAATGGTATTTTCTTTAAACAAGCACACTGCCTCAGAGCTGTGGGTTTAGGCCAGGAATGAGAACCTGATGTTCTCAAGCAGCTCCTTTGCACCCCTCCCATCTTCTCAGCAGACATGAAATCGTATAGTGGCCTGGAGTATTGGTACAGACTACACAAAGTACGAACTCATTCAAAAAACACGCATCACATCAGCTCAGCTTCTGCGGCGCTGCTTCAGATTGAATTCAGGGATTTACCTGCCACCCATCTTAGAATCTTTGTGTTCTTATATAGAAGTTAAGAATTAAAGATTCCTCTCCCAAATTTCAAAGCAAATAGTTGTATTTATTTTCTGTATGTATTTATTATCAACATAGAAAAAAAAAAAAGGGAAAAGTAGCCAGGCCACGTACATCTGTGCATCCAATCTAGAAAGCTGAGTGTCTTTTTGGTCTCATTTCAAATTTTGCCACAAAGTAAAGATGTCTTCCTTATTCCAATAACATAGTGATTTCCCCTCTCATTTTAAATTTTCTGCATAAAAGGTATTTAAGTCTGAATTAGTCCTATTGCATTTTTCCCTCCACTCCACTCTCATTTTGTTACCTTTTTTCTGTACTAGGAATTTTTCCCCCCTAGCTCAAAGAGAAGAGGAGAATGGGCAAGTTCTGCAGTAAAACATAACGACTTCTTTCAGTCTGTTTGGATTTTTTTGGGTTGGTTGATTTTTGCTATGGATTTAACAAAAATCGTTGGATTTCTTCAGGTTTAATCTCAGATCCTGGTAATATTAAGCCACAGCAGTTTTTTAAAAATGCTATCTAGATGAGTTTTCAGATTTGCACCCAGAATGGATTCAGCACACCACAACGAAAATGGCTGGTTGGCTATTTGTAGGTGGTTGTTTTGAGTCCAATAAAAATAACTGTACTGAGATAAGAAAATGTAATACTCCTTGAAGCACTGGGTATAAAGCTTTTATTTCCAGGATTTCAAGCACAATCTTAAATAAATGCTACACAATTTTTGTAGCTATTAAGCTACAATTATCCACCCACCCTTTTTTCAGTCACTGCAAGATACTACCTGTTTAATTTCTGTTTCTAAGTGACCTGCAAGTCCCCTGGGACTTACAGCTGTTAAGAAGATGGCTCTTAGATTTCACTTTTTAAATAAATGTTTCAAAGCAATTCCCACGGCAAAGAGAGAAAGCGGATCAAGACTAAAACAACCATAGTTTGCTTACAGTCTGCGAGCAGTGGAAGACAGAATGCTTTCAGCCTTGTCACCACAGATCTTGTGCTTTCAAATGCTGCCCTGATCTGTTCTGAAGTGCATGCACTGCCCAGAACTGAGAAGAAAACCATGTGTTTTCAGAGACAGAACGGAGAGGTTTTCAGTGTCTGAGAGAACATTTCAAACATTGCAAAGAAGACAAGAGAAGGAAAGCAAATGCCCCCGGAAGACTTGATGCCTCTTCTCCCCACCAAAGCCAACAGCACTTGAAAGAGCATTCCCATTTCAGTGGAGACTTAGAACATGTGTTCAGGCTTTTTTTATGGAAGCACTGCTGATTTCAATCGTGTTTTTCATACAGTGAAGGGTTTTTCTTAAAGACTTTATTCTTTCAAGGGGCATAACTATTCTCTGTGACCCTCTGAATTTCTGTATCAGGACTCACTTCAAGCAGGACAGTGATAGACCATTTCTACAATTATTCCAGGGGCGTTATGCCATGGTGGTGTTAACTCTATTCTCTAACAGAAATAGTTCTCTATTTTGCAAGTGAGGCTTGTCTACTATGGGTAACTCATTGGATGTGAATTTGGATGTGAGAAGAAGAAAGAATTTACATTTGGTATTTTAGAAAAAGCTTTGAGTTCCTGATTCATATTTGTAAGGTAGCTCTCAAGAGAAATTGTTCTTGTTCTTAGGCTTATTCTCCAAGTTGTCAGGTTCTTTTCAGCATTTCTTCAATTTATTTATAGATTCAAATCTTAGAGTGCTAATACTGCCATTAACTTTTTTACTTCTTTAAAACACGTCTAACAGTGGAATTTCACAACACACACTTCACTAGCGTATTCACACAAGGTACTTAGAAACAGATTCTCAGGTGAGGACAATGCACCAGCATCATCTCCAACTGGATTTATTAGCAAGCTCATTATCTAAAGACTCAGAATAAAATACTAAATAGTCATCTTTAATTCCTGGCCATGATGTGCTAATGTATTAATAGTGCATTCATTCTCCTTTCACGCTAATCTCAGGCCTTCCCTGTGGCTTTAACACATGATCAGATTTAACAGGAAAAGAATTGCCTGCGAGCCCCGTTTTCATCAACTAAATCATATGATATCCTGACTTTGGTGATCCTTGTGGGTCTTAGAAGTCCAACTCCATGAAACGAGATGAATTTTTTTTAAACATAAATATCACAAAACACAATGTTCAAGGATGATGAAGTCGTTCTGCATAAGCACTGCTCCTGAACCACATTAGCATTTGCCTTTAAACAAACAACAGAAAAAGGAGCAAAAGGCTAGAAAAACTCCAAGTCGGTGTGTGAGCACAAAAAGCAGAACTAGAACTACCTCTGCCACTGGACCCAGACTGAGGTTTAACAGTTTTGTTTTTAAGATAGTCAAGAACATTTGAAGTTGAAATTTCTGCGTTTAAGCCACTGTTTTCATTTCAACTGTCAATAAGACGCATTCCTAGTACAATATGCCATGTGATCCATATTTTTGGGATGGGAGACTGGTTACTGCAAGCCCATCCAATACAGATCTCTATCTGGCATGGCAGACTGTCATAAACATTCTGCGAGCTTCAGGAATGATCCAATAGTCCGTGTCTGCCCACAAAGAAATAAAATACTGCTCCATAGCATTAGTCTAGGGACAGATTCGGCAAATGGTGGCTACGCAGAGGGAGGACATTAGTCTGAACACTCACAGAGAGATGAAGATAAAGAATTTAGTGTTCTATATGCAGTAATAGCAAAAATAAGAAGAGGAACATAGAGTGTCATATCAAAGAAAAATATTTTGACAGCCGGTGGAGAAATTTTCCAGAGAGATTTCCAATTGAAATGTCACTGCTTTTAAAGTGAATGTAGGAAAGCATTAGGAGACAGTCTGAGAAAGTAAAAACTCAGACTTTATGAGAATTGCCAACCACTCCCAGCTCCTGAGTTGAGGGTGAAGCATACACACCAAAACAAACTCACAAAGGCACCTCTGCACCACACACTCCTACTCCTTCCTCATGCCTACACAAAGGAAAGGCAAACTGGCAGTCCCCCATAGCTAGAAACGGCTACTTGAGGGGTTGCCTAACATATTCCAATGCCTCATTGTCAATTTCTGTAGAGACACAAAACTCATGTAACAGAAAATAGTCCAAAATACCAAAACTTTTCCATATTTCATTTGACATCTAACAGAACTGCTCCCTTGTGTAAGCACAATGCACTCCTGAGACTTTTATTCCCATTAGCCATTTTATCAGCTTTATTTTATTCTGCAGAAGATAAATATCAAATTGTCTCTAGATATTAAATTCGTTCCCAGTATAACTTCCACTGGTAGCATTAACTCAAGATATTACCGAGCAGTTTTGCTGACCTGAGCTTAAGGAAGGATTGTCTTTGCTTAGCAGAAGTCCGAAATAATGACCTGGAACAATCACCTGCTCTTCCACTCTATTACTTTATTCCGTTGCAAATTGGAATGCAGTATCTTTTAATGGTAGATATAAACAGAAATAAGCAATACAAGTCACTGCCAAATTTTTGCTGTGCACTTACACTAAAGTAGGAATACATTTACAAAATTACATATAGAGATAAAAAAAATCCATGCAATCAGGTTTTGGTTTATATATGAAACTATTGCCATATTTACAAAGACAAACGTCTCCCATGGCCTGTAATTTATAAGGGACTGTTTTCCATAAAGCTTTAAAGAGCACTGAGGAATTGATATACAGCAAAGTGTGAGTATTAACCATCGTTTCATGGAATTACAGTCCACCACTCCAGTATTTTGATTCAATGCAAAACAAGTAACTACAACAGAACAGGGAGTTTCTGTGAGAAAAAGCTTCTCTGCCTGTCATTTGTGTGCCTGGATGTCAACATCTGCACTGCTGCCACCCCATCTACAGCTGGCCACATCTGGGATACCAATATCATCCCTGATTCCTCTCCAGGATTTCCCAGAAGCACCACATCTGTCACACAGCATTATTCTGTCTTAGCTCCACTCCGTACAGAGCACAATTAAGACATGGAGAACAGACAGAGGGTCAAAGCTTTTCATAAAGATGTCTAACTATTCCCAAGTCTGTCACGACTCTTGTGCAGAACTGTGACTCCAGGAGAAAGAAGAGTTGACTTCAAAATCTGGGTAGAATAATTTTATGGAGATTATGTATATATCAATAAATCTGTATTCGAGCCTGTAACAAGGATCTGCCCCTTTGATCCTTATCAAGGGATCAAGATAAATTTTAAAGGCTTGTAAATAACTTAATGAATAAATCTGCTCAATCCAGTACATTTATACTTCTAGGATTATACCAGAATCAACATCCATAAACACTTTAGGATCAAGTTTTCAATCTCCACACACGAGGTGTATGAGCATTCTCATTAAAAACTCTAACATTGGTTTTCATTATCTCATCTGCAGTAACAAAATTTGTGTAAAACCAGAGCAACCTTGTGGTCAAAGGTTCTGGTTTTCCTTCCAGATACTGTGAAGAAGTTTCTTTAAAATTCCAAGTATTCATACAGATACATTGGGAAAGCCTGCTAATTCATCTGGGTTTGGGGTTTTTTTCTTTTACATAGAGCAATGTGTTGCCATTACTATAAAAATTTGAAATTATGGAACACAGAACATACAAGGAGATTTTTCAAAATAGCTAGAAATGAGTCAATAAAACCCACTAATGTCAAAAGGAGTAAGACATAAGAGAGTGTCATGAAAATATATGAAATGACATGACAAAAGGGAACACGCCACTTTACGAAGAAAAACATCCCACTCACAAATTTTTTGAATATACTTCTGTCTTTAACCAAGTTTTACAGTTATAACAATACATCAAGACCAATAAAATACACCCCCAAATATTATGTATCCAACGTACGGCTGACCTGAGTAAATCCCACAGTACAATAAAAGCATTAGTCTAGAAAATTTGTTGCTCCTTCCCGGCTGTAATTTCTGCAAGTTTCAGGCCACACATATAATACGTTTGTAAACTGTAAATTCAAACTCCCAACTAACTTATCTTGGTTTAATCTCTAGTCTTTTAAAAGATTAATGAGTCTAAAAAAAGCTTATAAGAATAGCAAAATGCAAATCCTCTGTTATAACAGAAGCAAGATCCAGACCTGAAAACTTTTGTTGGGCATGGGTAATTTATTTTGGATAAGCCAGAGAAGTCTTTCCAATGTATCCCTTGATAGAGCTCAATATTATTGCACAAGCTACAATAATATATGCATTACTGTCCCCTCACTTGGCTCCCAAGGCTCATATTGCTATTCAACTCTGCCACTTGGCATGCTAATAAGAGTCCAGAAAATGATAATTACCCTTAGGACTATATTCAAAAGCTGCCCTTTTCATTAAATAGGCTCGTTCATAGCCCAGGTTAGTTCAGATTTGAAAGGAAACCTTATGCCAGTTGCCAGACTCCTGGAACTTCCAGAACAGCATTATTTGATTAACAACCTTTACTTTTCATTGCTGTTATTCTTGAATGCAGACTAAAGGAAATCACAAAACATCAACAGTCTTATTCTAAACGCAATACAATTAAAGCAACAATTGCTATTCATTCAGGTAAAGACTGGAATGCTAAATATACTTGAAATATTCAAATAAATATGAACACTGGAAAGCTGCCAACTTAGATTCTACAAATATGGCCCAGGTAAGGTTAACCTTTGAACATGCTTGTCTAATCCTGCCATATCCCCACCAAAAACAGCAGTAACAGCAAAAAAAAAAATATTCGTAACACAGAAACGCTGGAGATGACTGCCAAAAGGTCTCTCAAGAAGCAAGGTACTCAACCCTCATCTACTTGTCAGCATTCATGGGATTTAAGAAGTCAGGTTATGCAATCTCATAGCTGTAAATCCCTTGCATTTGTGAGACAAGTTCCACGTGTGGATTTTTTTCCAGGACAAACATTACCCATCCGAGTTGCAGTCATATTAAATTTACTTTTAATTATATGGTTACAGTTACTTCTCCCATGTAATTCTCAGCCTTTTGGTTCTGACAGGGGCAAACTTCTAATTCTGCACAATCTGTATACAAAGTCACATCATAAACAAATGCTCAAATTTTTTGGAAAAAAATAGTATTTGTGCTTTAACTTAAAAAGCTTCAGAGACTCACTATTATTCCCCAAAATACTTCTTGTCTATCAAAATAATCAAATGAAATGTAATTTGAAATCAAAGCAGCCAGAGATCAGTGCTTTTGTTTAAAAAACTACTATAAACCAGGTTTGCAATACTCATTTGTAGATGATGAAGCACCATGAGCATCACACGGGTGAGTAATGCTTACTGAGCACATTAGCTTGGTCAAGTGGGTTATTTAGGTCTTGTCATCTATCATCCTCTATCTCCCTCAAAATAGCATGACTTAATCTTTCATCTCTCACAGCCTCCCCTTAAGTTAATCAGATGTAATCAAAATGCAAACCATAAAACACAACAGACTAAAAATCAAATCAACACTAATATTTCTCTCGAAGTAAAAGATGCTGTTAAGAACACCTTGTCTCCTTCTAATCTGATTTTCTTCAGAAGCACAGGCAAAATGTACTTAATGATAAATGTTTGCGCAAGAAAGTAAAGGCGCTTTATGGGGAAGGCCTGTAATAGGTTGTCTCCAGCAAATAAGTTGCCATGATAAGAAAGTAAAATTTCTAAAATAATATCCACAAAGCACAGTTTATTCACTTAGAGTTGAAGCAGAAAATCAGTTATTGATAGCATCTGTTTATGCATCGAGAATATTTTGCGACTTTGAGGAAATCCACAGGTAAACAAACACATGCCACTGGAGATGGGCCCAAGCACAAAATCATCTTTGTTACCAAACCCAGCAATGTCATGTGTAACCTTCCATAGGACAGAACCTTGTCTTGCTCTGGAACGAACACTGCCCTTGTTTGGCAAATTCCTTCCTGTCCCCACTTCTGGCCTTTGGTTGCTCATTTCTAAGCCTCTCTTTCTTAATATTTCACTCTCTTAAATCATCAAGAACATCCGTGACTAAAGAAAAATAACCCTCTCATTTACAACACAGTCTTTTTTTGCTGCATTCTTATGCAATTTCTTCAAGAGGCCACATATGCTCTGAGGTATTAGACCAAGCTCAGCAGGAGGCTGCACTAGAGAGAAGAATCTGCTCTTATCTAAGGCTGTGCAAAATCCAAAGACTCATTTTTTATGATACTTGTATTGAATTAAACCCACAGGGCAGAGAAGCAGATACAATCTCTAGGGGACTCACTTCCATGTGAATGACCATCCAAGCTGCATCCTTACTGCAAAACCCGCCCTAGTAACTCCTTACTGTTTCTGGTTTCTGTTCCGTCTAAACAATTTCCTAGTCCCCGTAACAGGTTAGGAATTTCGCTGCTGTGCTTTGTGGAACTACCCTGTTAAGCCTCAGAAGCAGGATGCTAGGTTTGAAATTCTATGCTAGTGTTGAACTAAAACTGTATTCCTTGGCTGCTGATAGCACTTAGCTGTAATGCTCCTAATGAGCTCTGTCATTACTGGGTTCATTACCTCCTCAACTGCTGAAGTTTCAAAGTCAAGTCTGCAGGCAGAAAAGCCTTGCCAAACACTGCGTTTGTACCACAAGTAAAACCAGAAGTACTTATGGAACACGCGCTGAACTTGGGAGCAGGGGAACCGAGAGCCAGAGGACACACAAAGTACCAAGGAGAGTTTTAATGAAGAAAGTAAAAGACTCAAACACCTCATAAGGCTCTAACATTGCCAAATGTGTTCAGCAAGTGAGGGATAAGTTCTCCCCATGAGACTTCAGAGTAACTGAACTGGAAAAATCTAAACAACTGGATACTGTGGTCATTGAGAGGAGGAGTTCTGGTTTGCTCCAAGTTCCTCAGACAACGTAAAGGACACGCAGAAGGGAAGAAAATGCAAAGCACTGTTAGAGAGCACCTTTGTTTCAATGAACAGAGGACTAATGGCAAGCTGCCTTGTTATTTCCTAGTACCTGCCAAAACTTGAAAGGAGGGCCTGACCAAATTACGGAATGTTAATATGCACATAAAAGAATCAAAGATAAAGGTTACTAATCCAGTTTTAGTTGGTTTATCTATTTGGACTACTTGATCACCCCATAAATAAATCACTTAAATTTGGGTAAAGACTTCCATACACCAAAATATATGTAACTGGATCTGTAAGTTCTATTTTACCATCATTTCTCTTCTGAATAATTTTCTTATGAAGAAACTGAAATCACCATATTAATTTCAGCATTCCCTTCACATTTATGTTAGCTTTGCATGTTTATCTCCATAAAATTTTGCATGTGTCTGTGAAAAAAAAAATTACCATGACAACCTGATTTTACAGCAGGAACTCAGTATAGATCATGGACTCAATTCTTCCATTCAACTGATGCTTTATTTTGATTCAAAAAATGTTAAGATTCACTCTGTTGGGCATATGCTGTCAGCACAAGCTCCCATACCAAGAAAACATCTGTCAGGACCATAGGGATTTTATTATTATCAACCACTTCCTTGTTAATGTATGGTCAATACTACAACAAGAAATCTCTCAATAAATACGCAGTGGGGAGATAAATTGCCACAAAGTTGGGACTACCAGCTGTCAATACAATTAGAGACAAGGGAGGACTGGAGTTGGTCTCTGAGGATTATACAGCCATTTGGGAATTGATTTCCTTGGGGGTTACCTCAGAGCTTTTTATAGCAAAATGAGCCCATTTGTTGAGAAATACCATTTGTCAGCTCTTTACTACATTTACACCCTTTATTTCTGCCTTCCCCTGCCCAGACTACTCGCTTTTGTACAGTTGTCTTTATCAAAATGTACTTACTGTATATTTTCCCTACGAATATACAGATTTTTATTGATCCAATTGTAATGGCCCAAAATATAAACCTTTAGACTGAAACTGAACAACATGACAATATTCTTATAAAAGAAATCCCTCACTTTTCTGTCCTTATATTCAGGTCTTTGATAGAGAAAAGAACACAACAAAAAGAACACAGAATGGAAATTTATCTCTGGAAAACGAATGGAGATCGCAGAAGATGGGCAATGAAAAGCAGATAAAATGAGCACTTCCTCTCTCTCTCTCCCTGCTTAATATTAAGTAGGAATAATGCTGCCAGGCAAAACAGTACAGTTTTCCAGCTTTGCACACAGAAAAGCCCCGCATGCCTTCCTCTTTGCCTAAAAATGAAAACGCAAAAATGAATGTTTGGTCCTCTCCATAGCAGCTTGCTTTCAAGGCTTTCAGGCTGCACATGTAAGCAGAATAAATCCTCCTGCAGGAAAAGTTTGCTTTATCCTGCAGGTACCAGAGCTGGTCAAAGCTCTTCCAACAGAAGATCTTTAGGCAAGCAAATGCTAATTTGAAAGAATCTCAGCACTCAGGAGAAACAGATTGATTGTGTCAAAAATCCGGTGACATTTACTGGAATCCTGCCCAATTTCATGGCTGCTCATCTTCCCACCTCCTCAGCCAGTATTTCTGGGCTCACAATGAAAATAAAACGCAAAAACAATGTCGAATTCAAAAAAAGTAGAAGATCAAGCTTGAGTTGTCTGAAAGCCTATGTAAATGAATTATCTCAGCATCTTAAGAACGGCATTATTTCCGAACTGATACAGCAGAGCAGTCCACTACATTTATTTTATTGTCTCACACCCTTATTTTTGATATTCTGGAATTCTGACTGAGAGGAAAATTCCTCATTCCACCCAGCCACTGCTGTTCATAACATCATACCAGCCCCCTTTGTCTTAGTTGCTCTGCTTGCTGCTTGGCACAACTGAAGTACTGAGATTGTGTCCTCAGTGGCTCACAGACAACAGAGGTGTCTGAGCAAAGCTTCCCATTGCAACCAACATGGTCAGCTGCTCCAGGATTAGTCTTGAAAATTGCAGGAAGCACCATTCCAAATCATGTTCAACTTGGGACTGCTTGAAACGGAAGTAACAAATGGTCACAGAGGGTTAATGCTGTTCTTGGTTGCGCTAAATGCCAAATTAGCTTTATCAAACTATGAAAGACAACACAACTGTTCATCATCACACCAGCGCTTTTGCTCATAGACAAAAGCTTGAAAAATCCCAGACTAAACAGTTCTGACCCAACTGAGCTCACAGCTCATTCGTCCTTCGCATCTTGACTTCTGCCATAAATTCTCCTTGGTTGCTTTTTCCTGTTTCCATCTTTTTCTACGTTTTTGTAGAACTACCATGCCTCACTTTTTGTTTACTATAGTTACAAGCAACAGTATTGCTACATCACAAGCAAACTAAGGAAAACACAAATCAAAGTAGAATCTAAAGTCATAGTCTCAGAAGCACTAACCCACACCAGGCCAAATTCCACTGATATTAATCAGATTCTCTATGTTTGAGCTACAGAGGTCTGTGCTTCTTTGAAGTAATCTTTTCCAGGTCATTTGCTGCTGACTGAATGCACAGCATGCCAACCACCCCTCTGCTGCAGCACTGATCACCCTGTTATCAGCTGCCATTAAACAACTGGTATACAACGCATAAGGAATCTCTTGATATTTAATTTATCCAACTCTTCCACTTACACTTTAAACCATATCTCCTCCCAATACACCATGCAGTTCCTTGTTTCACTGTGACTACCGTTTATTAAAATACAGTACTTGGCTTTTGTTAACATGACAGCCTTGTGATTCTACATCACTGCTGTGATCCATGACCTTATTACTTAGTCCATAACCTCAAACTCAGCTTCACTAAAAGAAACAAGCAGCTTGAAATGTCAGTAATTTGTAAGGTGAACATAGTATCAGATCCATCAAGTACAGTATGTGCTAAACAAACAGCGGTATTGAGGTGTGTGAACTAAATGCCAGGGACCACAGAATACAAATGTAATTTAATAATCCTTCTCGTCCAACAAACCTCCATCATTTGTGTGATATTATTCCCTCTTCCCTTTGTTTGCCTCGATCTGTCTGGCTTGCTTCCTTTCCTCAGAATCTTACCTACACTTAGAATTACACAAGACTAACCTAATTTGTCAGCTGATTGAATGTTTTTGACCGTCTCAGAAGGCTGTGTTATACTTGAGCTGTGTTCAATGTGTTTAAAAGGAATATTGTAAATAACAGTACTACCTGCAAATAGAGCTGTCAATGGGCTGGAAGAGAGCCCTGCTGACGCAGCTCAACTCTTTCTTGTATGCTCCCCACTACCATCTGTTGTGTGCTGCCCTGTCTGCAGCTCACGCAGAGTAGCACTCCTCTCTCAAGTTGAAATCTCAACTCTACAGATGTCCTCTAACATCAGACAGGAACATACATTTCTAAGATACCATTTATTTAAAGCAGAGAAACAAAGTAATAGGGATAAATTGTATCCCAGAAGAATCTAGTTCTTGCTACTGAATACAAAGCTCATGATTACTGACTTTATTGTAGGCAATTAAATGTTACTAGAGATGGGAAGATCAAATTCAATTCTATCCCTGGTTTCTCGTGGTTTCTCATCCTTTTGTGTTTTGGTGTAAGATTTTCTAAATTCTGTTTTGCATGGAATATGCCTAATAACAGTTGTTCAATTCCATATGTTTCAAGTAGTCTGTGCCTAATCAGTTTTCTTAAAAATCAACAAAAATCTTTAAATTCTGAATAGATGAAATGAAAAATAAACCTCGAAATGTTTGAAAGCTTTCTTTTAATTGAAGTGGGATAAAAACCAAGCAAAGATAGGGAACTGAAGGGGGTAGACAAGGTAAGGAAAATCTGCACCACACAAGACCCAAAAGAACAACCACATCCAAAATACACCAAGCAATGAGGGACCACCTAAAACATACAGAGGATTTAGCTTAGCGCATCAACACAGACATTATTTCTCAATAGATCCTTTCCTAAGAGTAAATTCTACATATACAGCCTGCATTTTTCAAACTTTTAAGTCTTCCTCAGCATTTCCAAGAAGACCAGAATTTCCTGGCAACTAGAATCAACAGTAACTGCTCTTTTCCATATTAAATGAAAAAAAACCCCACCTCTAGAAATTTCTGTAACCATTAAGACATTTAACTAAGGGCAAAAAAAGGTTTGCAGATCACTTTTAACACCCTTCTCCAGATTTTTTTCACACTTGCTATGCTTTACCCATTCAACTCCTCTGTTGGACTGAACGCAAATTACGCTTCACTTGCACAGTTTTAACACTGTTTGTGAGAAACAGGTATTTTTCATGAAGTAAAATATATACTGAAAAAAAAAAACTTCTAAAACTGTGAAGAAAAAGTAGCAACTTTATCACTCTGAAATGACCAGGATATTACCCATTTATAGCCTGAAAGACTAAGAATGCTTTTCAGACATGTAATGCAATTTACACAAGTCTTGTAGAAGTCTTCATTAGATTACTAATCATTTTCGTGCTGGTTTATCTATCAATTGAGAAAAAAAAAATGAACAACAACAAAGCTAAGCAGCCAATAATTTTATCATTATTTGCTTGGTTTATCCATAATATAACACCCAAGTACTGCTACAGAAGTAAGTGTTTTACACGCTCTATTAAAAACACCCATTTTAGCGGCATTGATGGAATAAAGCAAAGAATTAAAACTACTGAACCTAAAAAAAATCTACAGAAAATACAAGAGTAGCACAAAACAGAACAGTCCAGCAGCCCCTGGTCAAAACCATGTCTTACTATGAAAAAAGTCAAGCCCTGATTAGCAGTAATACTGCATTTTCTTGCTTACTAAGACCTGTACGGACGAGAGCTACTCTAAGAAAAGAAAAATATAGAGGAATTGTAGCAAATTACAGAATGAAGGAGACATCTGATCAAATCTGGGCAGTATGGAAACTAACCTACCTAGCTGCACACCACGTAAATTAGAAAAGAAAATGTCAAAATGCTGAGAAGTCTGTACAGATAAAAAAAAAAAAAAAAAAATCAAGCCTCCTTTCAAGACTTTTTGAAATCAATCTCAATTAACTGAAATTACACTTGATGTAATGCCTTTTTCCTGAAACTCTTTATATTAACTTCTATATTTTACTAAATTACACACAGATACTGTGCTCTGCATATGAATCACTTCATATGATGAGTTGTCTGCATTAATTGAAATTTTATTTAATCAGATCAATACTAATAGTCTGTTTTGACAATTAAAAACGTTTCTCAAAAAGAAAAAATATGATACATTAAAATGTGTTACCTTATCCTGGCATCTCCAAACTTAATAAAGATGACTGTTCATTTAAGGCACAGGAAAAGAACACGAATAAAATATTTATCTTCAAGAATATAAAGCCACATTTTAGCTCATAAGAACCCGTTTTGATTTGAACCAACTGTTGGTTGACTCTCACACCAGCAAGACATCTACGTAAGTATTTTTCTGAGAATGCTTAGATTTTCCCCCAAGTATTTTGGAAAATACTGATGTTAGCTTTTAACTTAAAAGGTAAGGACTCAGTGGCTGCTAAGAAGAAAATAATTCATTTGGGTTTTGCTTGTTGATGTTCAAATGTTGCAGGGTGCAACTAAAACCTGATATTCATGCTGCTTCACATGTGCATAAGCAGTTCACATTTACAAGCTCTCAAAACCAAACTGGGCATTTGAAATATTTTGACAATAATGATTTGAAACTTGTTTTCTTAGTGGTTAATCAATGAACTGAGCATCAGTTTTGGCAGTATTGTCAATGTGAAACAGGATGTGGACCAGTGGTCTCCTCATCCAGGAATTTCTAAAAAGAACTTCCAGAAAGACAAGTAGACTGGTGAAAAGCAGCCATCTAGATGCAAATATAACTCCACTTAGCAGCAGCTGCAACTCATTTTATTATTCAAGAATTGTTATTCTATACATTCATTATAGGGATACAACACTTAACTTCACTAAAATTTAGAACACACTGTTAATACCATAGTAAAGGTATTTGCAATGGCAAATCAGGCTCAATGAACCTGAAACCCAGATTTTGAAAGCTGTATAAAAGATGTCTCTGAAAAATCTGGGATCTGGTAACATCTCATCTTCCCCTCTTTAAGTAAGGCCTAATCGTTACTGAAGCCTCCCCACTGATCTCCCATTTCACAAAGGGCTAAAGTCTCCAAGATTTTACTTCTCTAGTTCACTTGAGTACTTGGAGAAATGTAGATGGAAAAAACTCCCAAAACCCAATGTTTATTTTGATCTACTGATAACCTGACCAACACATTATGCACATTCCAAATGGCATAATGACAGTCCTGGACTTCAGTCAATTTCTCCCTATTTCAGAGACTCTGGCACCTGACCATCTCCCTGCCCATCATCTCCCAAAATACTGCACTCTCAGCATAATGTCCAGAAACACCAACACTGAGACCCACATCTCTCTACTGGACAGAATCAGAATTGTTTCCCTCAGTCTGGTTGGGGGGAGACGTTTCTTTTTTTAATTTTCCTTTCCATCTGAACTGAAAGCAAGCATTACAGGTGGAGTTAGAAAGTGTGATTTCCCACCAATCTCCACGCTTTCGAACCATGTCAGTAATGGAGCTTTAGGTACTCAAAGGATCACTAACATCTGAGAAACAAAGGGCCTCTCTCTAAGGATGATCCTTGGTTTCGCTTTATGTTGTACCAAAAGCACAGCAGGAGTTTTCACACTTATAAATCTTTAAAAGCTATCACAGGAAAGTATCACAGTTCCAATACAAGAACAGTGACAATGAATTGCAAGATTATTGGAACTAAATGCTTTCTTTAAAAATAACACTCCTATTCTTGGCTGAACTGCATTTCAACTTACTGCCCTGTTCTCCTAATCAAAAGCTATAAAGTTTCTATAAAGGTGTTATGGAAAACTAATCCATGTTACATGCATATGTTAGTTCATTAAATTTTAACATCGCAGCCAATACCGCAATGAACGATATTAATCCATAACTGCTCAGCCCCTTAGTGCTGCAAGTCAAATTAAGTTCAACACTGTTTTCTTAGTGCTGTGGTAAAATAAATGCTCTTGCATCAGCTTTGTTCTGCTCTAAATTTTTAGTCATTCCAGCAATTTACTTTGTTCAGACCAGACTGTAGAGGCAGCTGCTGAAGGAGTCCCCACTCATTGACTGCTTATTGTGCTGCAGCTACACAACCACATAGACACCTGACTCCTATAAACCAAAACAGCCTTGGAGACAGTTACCCACCAGCTGGCTTCTCTCCAAAGTTGTTTTATGATTCTTACAGAGTTCGCTCCTTTACTGGAACAACATGGGATGCAACCCACAGCCTCAGTATTTCTGTCCCAATAATGCTTATCTGGAAGGAGTTATTGTGGATTAAACACCACTGCACGAGACGCCCCCACATGCAGTCATAGCAGCTGACTTGACACCCAGTAGCCATCTTTATGAACAAACTGTGACAAGGAAAGATCATAAGGAGTCTTTTCAGGAGACTCGGTTTAACTTCCATCTTTGGTTCTGATACTTTGAGGCTGCCGGATATCTTAATGCACAGAAGAAATGCAAATATCATAGTTCATTTGTTCTAGCAGATGAACTGTGGGGTAGTTTAGCTTGTTTTAATGACAAAATGCAAACTTAAGGGAGCTCAGGATAATAAATGCAATGAAAGCATCAGTGAAATTCTTAAAATATTTGTATTTTACATGTATGACACTCAACAGAACAAATACAAACCTGATATGCAGGAACTATTTTTTCACAAATTTGAAAAACAGCCCAGTTTCAAAGATATCTACAGCCAAAACTGCACCACAGTAATGGCAAATAGCAAAAAACAATTTAAGACTGACCCTGTTTAAGCAGATAAATGTAAGGAAAAGAACAAAAGGTAGACAACAAAAAGCTTATTACTTTGAGGCTCAGGGAATCAGTAAGGAACACAGTACATCTGCAAGGAAGGAAAGCATGATTTGCTAGCAAGAGAATCTGGACAGTGGGCCAGCATTGATGGAAAACACAAAGATTTCAGAGCAAAGGAAACGGGCATCCCCCTAGAGAACGCAGAGGCACCTGCTGGTACGTAAACAAGTAAACTAATCCATAGCTGGGTGTCTTGTCTGCTATAACATTACCGCCTATCTCAAAACACAGGAAAAAAGGCAAGGAAAAGCAGCCTGATGATAAGGAAATGCAGGGAAAATTGGGAGGAGCAGCAAAGGTATTATGATGGAACTAAACAGAACTGGAAGAAAAACTTCAAGTTGTAGACCAGGACTGACAAAATCCCACCAGGGTTTATATCCAAGAGTGCACATAGTAGAAACAGAAGAAAACATATTTCTGTGCTTTCAAAAAACCCATCACCTATTGAACAGTATAGTTTCCTGCATTGACAGTAACTACAGTAACTAAAAATCAATGCAGGAAAATCATCTGTACCCACAGCAGTAAGAGAGCATCTGTGTATCAAGGCTTCAAATTACCAGGCTCTAAGTTCAGAAGATTACTGAATCATTTAAAAACTTGTAACACAAAGAATACCATTAGAACCTGGAATTTCTCAAATGGCATCTAAACTCCTGCACGATGCTTTGAGAACTCACATCACTCCTCTTAATAGAAGAAATTATAATCTTGTGGCAACATTTGTGAACGCACCTCAAAATATATGAATCAGTAGTATTTCATCCACAACAACTCTTCATAATGGCAAAATTACTGTGGTTAGGCTAAACAGTAAACACAGCAGCAGAGAAAGGGTCTTGGCAAAGAAGCTTTAGAGGAGACAGCCAGAACAGAAATACACCCTTTCTACACTGAGGCTCCAAGTACAGAATGGGATTATTTGCCCATCACATCCTGAAAACCTAATGTATAGCATACTGCAAAATGGCTAGAAGATGAACTGGAGACCACCGCAGAAATTAAGTACGCAGATATTTATTATCTTTATGTTTCCAAGAAATACCCTAACTTACTTTGCAGTTCAAAGGAGAGAGAAAATTTGGTAATAGGTATCCTAAGTGTTCAGCAATTAGGTGGCAGCACTCTACTGCAGTTGCTTCCAGCAAATCTATTCAAGTGTCCTTTAACTGCCACTTAAAGCCTAAATGGTGTCACTCCTCTGCCCAAATGGAGGCACCTGTGCCAAAAGCAGCTTTCCTAAAATCCGTTCAGAAACAGGGGCATCAGCTTCTCATCAAGTAAAGATTCTGAAAATCAGAGGCATCACACCAAAATTCCTTTGTGTCTATACCATCAAGGGAGCAGATAGAGAGATTTGAAATTAGATACTAATCCCATTCCTGCTCTGCCATGAACTGATTGACTCAGGGCAAATTAAATGGTTCTGTCTCAGCCATCTTTTTCATTGACAGGTCAATCTCTGCACAGTGCAGAGGAACACTGGCAGACTTGGTCATAGTACTTGTAAAGCACATTGACAATAAATCAACCTTTGGACTATTTTAGTAGAGCAGTATTTTTTTTCTCCCCCGCCATCCCCATACTTAAAATTCTGGAAATACCGTGATTTCTTTCCAAAGCATTGTGAATCAGAAACAGTCACTGTTTCCACTTCACTCTCTTTGCTTTATTTCTGGGAATCAGTTAAGTCCCCTATACCCATCACCCTTCAAAACTGCTTCAGTCTTTCTGCAGCTGAGAGTCAATAACAGTGTTAGTGAAATCAAAGCTAGCTGTATGTTCATAGGCTTTCAAAAAAATCAATAAGTAACTCATGTTTTTAAAAGCCTTATTGATACAATTAGAATCTCTTTACAGAGATTCTGATGGCAGGTTTTGTTTCATTTCCTTTCTTATTGCCTGGCAATGTGACCTGTATATTCCCTGGGTGAGCAACATGAAAAACTGGTTTTCCTGTGAAATAAAAGTATCTGATGTTGGCTCTCCAGGATTCACACCGAGGATTGTCAAAACTTGTTTGAAACTGTTCTTTGCTTGCTTGTTAGTGAAATAGATACAGCACTATTATCCATTTTACTCTACAGGCTACAGTTGAAGATTGCACCTGCAGGATAGGGTGTTTCTAATATGCTAAGCACCACCGCTGCCACCTAAGTTACAGCTGATTATGCCTAAAAAAGGATCAGGGTTACTCACAGTGAAGCAACAACAGGACTTAGGAGTATGACTTCAATATTTTTTCCTTCCGACGTATTAGAGTCACTAAAATAAAGGCCAGACCGGAAATATATATCTGTTTCTAAATGGCTAAAATATGATGTAATCCTGGCAAGTAAAACTCATCTGTAAAATATGAGTGCCTCCTTTAAGCTAGTCATCTACCTCATGAACTATTATTGAGGACTGCTCTGTAGTCTTCTCTGTTAAAGTTATCTGTCACATCCCAAATAAAAGACTTGAGCCTATGCAGAAAGGACATGCATTGCCAACAACCCGTATCAGCTGAATCCTGGTGCCACTGGAGACTAGATTTAGTTGCTCCTTGCCCTCAAATGATTTAAAAATCAGCAGGATTTTGCATTTAAGGAGCAGTCAACTTCTTTTAAAGCTAATATAACAAGAAATAAAAGATCGAGACAAAGATGAAACAGCTTGGTTTACTACGACATCTGTTCAGCTCTGAAAGCTGGTAAAGGAGAATACAGCAGTTACAACTATGCACAACCCCACCAAAGGATTCTCACGTCAAAAATCAGGCAGAAACACCAACTAGCTGATAAGTTCTCAATTTGAAAACTATAATATGCATGATAATTATATTCCATGACCTTATAATAAGGAGAAACAACTAAGCCTTTTAGCTAATGGCTTGAATTCTCAGTTTGTTTACTGTTCACCTTCCTCAGCCTTCTGAGCTGAAGTCACGCCTATTGGACAACAAGAGGACCGGTACACCTGGGACCTGCAGGTGGAAGCCAACCTAAAGCCCTTAATCTCTTTTAAAGGAATGTACAAGCTATTGCATGTGCAAAACATAACACGTACTTCCAGTACGCTGCTACAAGGTACAAATAAAAAAGATAAGAGACCAGCAAGCAGATACCTTGGTCCACATTAAACTGCACAGACTTCTCTCACTTAGGAAGAGGATTTAAAAGCATGCAGTCTAAGGCAGTATCACCCATGCATTCCACAACCGCAGCACACAGGTGGGCCTCTAATGCACACTGAACACCATGCTGCTCCATCAGGAACAGGCACTGCAATGTGGCACTACCAGCTTGTGTGAGAATTTCAGTCTCCCTGGTGCCAGATGCTTGCTTAATGACTTGCTATAAATTTCTTTCTTACAGGTGGGTCGGGAAGCTACATTTGTTAAGATTCTAATTCCACAGTAATGCGTGGCATGGGGACCAACTTCAACAATTAGCTCAAAAAACTTTTTTGCTGACGCTCACCTTTGGATTTACAGACTGAGCATTCTTAGCTTAAAAAATTATGAGTATCAACAGCTTTACTATATCATCACTGCCCCTCTCTTCCTTTTGTATATGTAATATTTAACAAGTCTGTGTCTATACAGTATACTATAATAGCACTGCAGTCATAGTAGACATCAGTATAGTACATAGCCTTATATACACACTGTGCAGTCTCTGTGTACGAGGAGAATGCACCTCTCTTACAGCAATTCTTACAAACATCCTGTGGTCGCTTTTAAATGGGAGCTGTAATCTAAGGCAGCTGGCTGCAAAAATGCCCTCTGCTGTTCTGATTATTCCCTTTGGGGCACCGCCCCAGCTGCTTTTGGCACAGATGTGTCGCTGCCTGGTGCCTCCTGCAGACCGGCTGACCTTACTGTGGTGCGGTGCTAGAATGGCAAGTAGCTGCACATGCTGTGCTTTTTGCCAACACTCAAGCAAGACTCACACCAGCATGAATTGGAGTAATTTTCTACAGCTTTCCCGTGAACCTCCATCGTCAGACTTTGATGTCATTCTTTTTAAAAGTTAATGCATTAATGCTCTGAGCAAAAAGACCTTGACACGGAGTCAAACTACTTCCAAGGTTCTCTCACACTTATTACCTTCTTTCTAAATATTTCCCATTATCTTGTGATGTTCCTTAGTACAAACCATAATGCTGCATAGAATTACTTTATATCGTTGCCTTCCTACTAACAGGATAATAATTATGATGAAGAACTAAACCATAAACTATCACTTAGACAATGGCCAAGAGAAACAAAAAAGACCTTTCTCTTACACTTAGTAAGAGACAATCACCGTGGACAATGTAAGCAACAAAAGGCTTTAAACATTTCATACATGTATATATACACCCACATATATACGTATACATACATACACATATATATATGGGGCCAGATACCCCACGAAAACCCAAACTGTTTCACAACACTGTTATGCACATTATACAGTTGTTCTGCCAAAAAAAATAACCAGATTTCCATTAATCAAACAACTAAATCTCACACAAGCTTGAGTATGAGGCTTTTCTGCCCTGAATTCAAAAGCAGCCAGCCAGCTCTGGTGTTAACTAACCCATGACATAAGGTACCCAGTAAAAAACAAGCCTATGCTTAGGAGTATGTGATACTAAGAATTGATGTAATCTGACATGCTCCTAAGTACCACCCAGTTCCCTGTAAAATGCTGCTTTGATTTCTCAAATAAGACTTGTCAATATTTCAACAGTTTGTCATTTAGGCTTCCTTTCAAAGCAAAAACCAGATATTAAAACTGTTACGTTTTTTCCTGAAGAAACAATTTTAAAGGCTTGATACCACTGAAATTTAGAAAGTATTTTCTATTTAGCTGTCCAAACGTGGTATCTCTGTATGTTTAACTACATGCTTTCAGAAACAATAACCTGCATTTCACAACACTCTTACTGTTCCAAAATCACTTAATAGAACACATTGTGGTTATTCTGAAGTACAAAAGGACAAAGCCATTCATTGCTTAAGAGCAGTGATAGCAGTGCAGAGTTAAAACTCAGCACATATTCCTGTCAATCATCTCTGCCAAAATGAATTCCTCTGCTCAACTGCCCACATGACAAAGAAATTAAGTAAACAAATTATCATAACAATGACAAGTGCATGACTTGCAGTTAACATCTTCTCTGCTGTAATTACATCTAAGTCTTACAATCTGGTATTACATGGCCCCAAAAATGCAGTAAGTAAATACACTTAGAGCTTACTGATGGGGTCTATGTTTTGCTGGCTTTTCTGGTGAAGAACATCCAAGATTATGTAAAAAGCGCTTGCCAGTCCTCCTCCCTTTCTACAACGTAACAGCACCTACTACAGCAAGTCATCTGCACAGTGGAATGCAATGAGCTACAAAGAGTCGTTTTGGTTGGGTTTATTTCAATTATGCTCTGTACCAAGACAGTTGCAAAACTCTGACATTCTGCCATCATGATCATTATTCATGAGCCTCAGGGAACAGGATATGAATTCTGGCTGGCCAGAGTAACCCAGATAATTTTGCTTTCCACCTACAAGGCCTCTCTCGCTGCTTCCCACCTCCTCCAAAAAGGTGCCTGCAGAGACACTTCAACTTAAGTTCAGAGCTTGCAGACAAAACTCACTCTGGTACTGAGGAACTTCACATGCAGAACTCTCTATCTCATCTGAAATGTGAGGCTCGTTAAGGTGTAGAACAAACACTGTTCCTAATGGCTGACAGCTCCATGAGAGTTCTGCACCCCATGGTCACTAGCACAGCAGATGGGGAGATATTTGACACAGGTCCCTGCAGTTTTATTTTTGCTAGAGCTTGAAAAAATTAATGCACAAACACCTGCAGTAATATTAATGCAGCAATATCTGTCTCTAAGACAGCATCCTGGAAGACAGCAAAGACTACTTCTCTGTGTCTCTCAAGGTTCATATCAGATAGGAATATGATATGCAAGGGTAAGCCATCCTTAACCAAATTGACTCTGCCCCATCCAATCCCTACTGGAAAAGGACAGCTTCGCCAATTACGATACTGTAAATCATAGAGTTGGAGGAGCAACTGTTGAAAAAGCAAGACAACACCGCCTTTCCCCTGCTCTCTCTGTGCTGCCTTCTGTATGGCCACTGTTACAGAACCCCCACAGCTGTTAAAGATGCTGGCATAGACACTGCCTTCATCACCTCTGCAGAGATGGAATATATACTGTGATACCCAAGCCACTGGAAACTCTTCCGCACAACTACCAGGCAACAAATTCTCTTGGTTATATCAAGCATCACTGGGAATGAAGAGCAGCAGAAACTTGTTTATCTTCGCTTCACAGTCACAGACAAAGCTATTTACCACATTCATGGAAAATAATGAGGTGCTCAGCTAGGAGCTTATTGCTATGATGAGACCTTACCAACATGTAAACTGACAAATATTTGAGTAAAGGGACTGTGAAGGAGAGGAAGGATGCTGTGCTCATCTACAGCCACTGCTCACACCAGTTCTTACACAATCTGCTGTGATCTGCAATGTATTTCAAGCTTCTCAAAGGGACACTTTCACTACAGAGACACTGAACAGAGTTTGAATAGTCTTGGATGGTAAGAAAATGCATAAACATATTTCAAAAGAAACATATTCATATCAAATACAGAAATGCATACACAATATTTATTTAGTAAAACTACACTTCAAGCCAGAGTTTGTCCTCTGTCTAAAAGTTAGCCTCTTGAGGTCACTTGCTGTCAAGATATTACACTATTTATTACTGTCCCATAACTCACACCACCTCAAACCCACTTCATATCCACTACTACTGTGGCTACAAAAAATGATTTTAAGAGAAAAATAGAAAGTGATCTCACTCACCAGTGCACTCATCAGCTGAAAAGAAGTCTGAAGTCTTTTTACTGTAATAACCAGAATACACTCTGCCGTAATTGCCGGGCTGTTCATTTTAGTCCCCTGGTGGCATTCACTGAAATGCCATTGATTCAAATTATTTTTCATAAACGCTGCAGTCTGGGAGATGGAAACAGCATCCTCTTCCTAATAAATAGCAAATTAATTATCTAATATATGATAAATACAAAAAGCAAAACAAATTCTATTTACATCTCTTGTTTGTTCCCAGACAATTAATACCATTACAAAAACTGAACCTATTAAGATTTGCAAACACACATGAATACGATACCAAGTTATGTATTTGCCATATAAACCCAACGTTATAAAACCAAACCAGTTCACAGAATATAGCTATCAAATAACCCCATTCCAGCAAAAATTACCCCCTTTTAAGCCTCTCTCAAAAAAACTCAACACCAAACCCCAAAACAAAAATAACACCCTCCATAGAAAATCCTCCCTAAACTACTCCCCGTTTTCTTAATTTGAGTAGGACAAAACAACCAGAAGCCACAGACACTTAACTTAATTCCAGAAGATCAACAGAAATTGCTGTTAAAGTTTTAGCCTGCTGAATTTGAGTTTCACAGTCTAGCTTTGTTTCTATTTTACTTCTCACATGTTTCCTGTCACAATGAATACTCTTTTTATACGCCTATACCAGTGGAATGAAAGACAACTGGGTTGATTACAAGAACCAGAGACTTCAAAACACTGGCAAGGCCACAGAAGACCACGCACTGCTGACAAGAAGAACGACTTTAATGTTGCTATGCCACTTTCTTCACAAATTTCTTCCTACCAAGGCCATTAGTCAATAGGTGTCACTGACATGGCAGAAGCTGTCAGCTCTCTCGGTTGTCATATTGCAGCAGAAATCACCAAGTGCAGCTTCACCAGGAAATGACACCTGGGCTGAGCGCTGGGAACAGTGATTATAGAAATTCTCAGTGGACACATGATTGAGACCTACCTGTGTTGCAACATCTTCCCTTTCAGGCTGGGTAAGCCACTTCCAGTGATCCATTACAAATATAGATGGATTTTTAAATTTTATTTCCCTGTCACTTTAAGACAGTTTCGTTACTTTAAAAAAATCCCTTATTTCTCTCTCCAAGAGTGATTCAGTGGGTCAGAAGAGATGCTTGAAGATCACTCAAGCTGTATGTTATGATTATTTCCTACAGCATTTGGCATTCAAAATTTCAGCTTTGTTTACTGATACCACATTTTCGCAAGTGTTTGTATGACCCCATGTCTTCCACAGGGTCATAAAAGAAATACAACATCATGAACATCTTCGTCTTTGGAAGACTGAGCAAAAATACTCCAGGTGACTTGCTACAACTACATCAAAAAATTATGGCACTCTCTTCCCTAAAAATTGAATTTAACAAATTTCAAACTTAGGTCTGTAATGCTAAGCCAGCTTCCCTCACCTGCTGTCCTTACTTTCTAGCTCAATAACCCAAACCGAACAGGCAAGAAGTGATCTCGAACCACATCCGGAAACTTCAGTTCACACATGGGCAGGCAGGCCCAAAGCACCATAGCAGGAGAGTATGTCTACAAACTATATGACGGATATTTTAAAACTATGCAACAGACTACTGTTACTAGCTCAAACCTAACTTATGTGGAAAACAGTGCTAAAATCACAGTAGAAAACTTTGGAAACATATCCTACTTCTCTTCGTGCAAAATCCAACTGGTGGCACTCAGAAAACACAAGACCTTCTATCAATTTAGAGGCCTATCAATCACACAGCACAGCAGGTAGACAACTGAATCCTGCCTTTTTCCTCACTCCTCCTGACAGAGGAGTAAGTTACAACTAACTAGAGTATTTCTTTGCTCTGATATGCAACAAACTCCAAATGGTAACAGGCCCATTTCAAGCATTACTCACAAAAATGCTCTAAGCGCAAGAACTCACAGGTTGTCAAACAGAATGAAAACTAAAAGGCTTTGGTATTCATCATTACAGCCTTCTTCTGTTTGCTGCTTAAATGGGGGAAAACACAGAGCTGTTCCCTCGGAGCAGATGTGGAAGAACACTGCTGATTACTTGATTATTAGGCAGGTTCTAATTTAGAAAAAGAGAGACTCTAAGTCAGTATTACTACACTGATGTAAATAAAGTCTTAGCTCAACCGCATGGAGCTTCCAAGAAATAGCAGAGCCTGGCCAAGTTACGATCAATGAAATTTCTTCTGGCAGCTCACAGTTGGAAAATATGAATTTGAGAAAAGTCTATCTGCATTTCATTAAGGGACTGGCACTACCAAGTTCTTACACATCACTGCATCATGAAGCGATAAGTAAGAAAGACGGAGGATGAGAATCACTAGGCATGTGAAGTGAAATGCTTAATAGCAATACCTATTTAAACACATACAGGACAGAGTACTCTAGTCCACCAGTGAAGGACAAGACCAGAACTCAGCCACACATGGTCCTACAGTAATGCACCTCCACAGACTGGAACACTTTAGGCCACATCTTTGACATGACTGCACATATTCTAGCCCTAAGATGGCATGTTTTAATATTTGACATAACTACCAAGAGGAAAAACAACACAAATCAGTATTTACTATGCTCATGAAAACTTGTGTAAACTGTTGCATTTATAAACTTCCACTATCTGTTAACACCAAAACACTCTAAAGTGTTTGCTGCTTTGCCTCTCATAAGGATACCATTGCTACTGCCTGCTCATAATTGCATTAAACAGTAAAACATCTGGCAAGAAGACAGGTCTGAAACCCAAGCTAAATGAGATTTAAGTAGAGGAAAAGAGCATACGGGAGGACGTTCCCTGCCCAATCCTCTGATGCTGGTCTTGTTACATGATTGTTGTTTCCCACCCTACCTCATCCTACTCAATTAATATTGACCAGGTGCTTGCTGCATCTTTTACTTCTCCAACACCACCTGGGCCATGGCCTGAATTCTGCCAGGGTCAGATAGCCGCTCCAAACGAATGGTGACCCCCAAGGGTGACTTGGCCCTGTTCCTCAGTGGGTGACAGACATGACACGAACAGAAACGAATTTTTTTTTTCTCCCAGGGTGACAGAAGTTGCAGTCCAAGCTACACAGCCTGAAGTAGTTCTGGAGCCTAGTCCTCACACACATGCTACAGAAGCTCTGCCTAAGTGAGAAATAAAAGAAATGGCTATTTCTACACTACTTTTCCCCACAGTTTTCACGGTTACATTCTCTTTGGAAATTATTTTTAAGACTTAGTAAAAGGCACTATGGAAAAACCTGGGGAAAAAAACTGTCCAGCTGCTACTGTTGCAATACTTGCCCACATTTATTACCCTTTAAATATCACCAGCAATACCTGATTAACATCATCTTCAATCAAGTCCATGACAAAGTTTGTTAACAGCATTGAAACACAGTATTAGCTTCATATACATGCTTTCTAAATAAAATGAAGGTAATTTCCACCTGGCTTCCCCCTCTATAAAAAGGGCAGATGCAGAGCTCTTCAGTACACAGCAACCCTTACTGCTGCACTTCAACTAAAACATACGAAGTTACGCTTGTGCAGGCAAATCTTAGGAATGACATGCATGAATCTCTGCATGCCAAATATTTAAGCATTTAAGGATGAACTTCAATATTGATTTACACAGTACACTTATTTTGGCTCTCTGCTTTTTGTGGATTTGGCAGACATGAAGCCTGTATCACTACTTGACAATTTTTTATCAAACTTCAGTAAAAGATAGTTAGCTTGTAAAAAAACAGTCACGGCCCCTCCCAAACCTTCTGTGCAAGTGAACCCAAGCCCGCTTACGTATTACATATACATGGAAAAACAAACACAGCTTTCTACAAGAAAAATTAAAGCCCTCCAAAAAAAAAATAATGCCCAAAAAACCCCTTTGCGTTTAACTACTAGAAAAGGATTAACTTTTTTTCTCTCACAAATTATTAAGAAAAGGCAAAAAATTGTGAATACTTGTCACTTAGCTGGTGTGTTCTCAGAAACATATTCCTTAGCACAGAAATTGAACTTAGATGTCATAACTGGTTTAACTCACAATTATGTAAGCAAGACCTTTCTATGAGCCAATTTCCTAAGCTATTCAAGTAGATCATTTTATAGAAGTTGACTTCATATTCAAAAATCAACCAGGGATGGATTTTTCATCATTGCCTACCTATATTCAACTTATTTGTTTAAAGACAATTGTCTTTCACCATTGCTTCCCTTAGTCAGACATGCAAATGATGAACTACTATGATGTGTTATCCCACATTTCTCTTGTATTCAGGATCAGCTCGGGATCTTAGCATTTTGGCACTGTAATTCAGCTGTGTCCTACTTCTCTTTCCCTCTTATTTAGAAATGGGTTATTAGGCCCATCTCTTAGCCAATGAGATAAGTAATAGCTGTTGAGTTTATTGTATTTGAAGGTCATTTTTCATTCCACCTCCAGCAACATCTGCTCACAAGCTGACCAACATCTGTTGTGTAGAAACCGTAAATTCTTTATGGGGAAATAATTGAATCACTAGACAGAAGAACACCAATATGAAATACATAGCCATTAATTCCCTTCCCCACTTTCAAAGTTCACAATCTGCTGGGAGAGGTTTGTTAGAATGATGTATGTATTTAATTTAATCCAAATGGGAAATACAATAGGTTCCAAAATGTTAAGCATACTATGGCCATTATTATCACATATTAGCTCTGATCCACCATATGACCCCACATTTTCCCTATAACATAGGGATTTCTCTCTCTCCATAGTTTATTATTTCTCTTCTTTCATCTTAATTCACACATAACTGCATATATCTACATTATACAACATAAAGAATAGAACACCTTGTTCTCTGTCCTGGCAGCCCCTCTGACTGCTTTCACACAGGCAAACACAGGAGATCAGCATAGGAAACAAGGTTCTATTACTGCCGTAAAACTCTGCCCCTCGAGAAGGGAGCTGCTTTTATCTCTTGAGCTGCTGGATAGTGACAAGGAAGTTAAGAACTCTGGCATCCTTTTTTAATTAAATAAGCTGGGCAGAAACAATTCACTGAGCTCCTTCAAACACTATACAAGCAGCAATATCCTAAGACTGCTCATCTCACAGTTCAAGAGCAGTTACTGCTTTGCAACTCAAGCATAGAATACATCAACACATGGTGAAGCCACAGAAAACAGCAGTGAACATCACCAGTGCTTGTACAGGTAGCCCCTCTATTTTAAAAAGCCATATGAAAATAACTGACAGCAAAGACCAGGTTTTAAGGTAAACATCCCAGCACATGATTAAGGAAAAAGCATAGGAAGGATGACCAGTGGATGACATACAATGTACTTTGCCTCCTGGATGTGGGATTAGACAAGAAAGTATGGCCCATATTGAATATAATACCAAAATTAACGATACTGATTAGTACGACAACAGAAATGCAAACGATTACCTTTTCTAATGAACTTGCAGAAATCCTTTAGATCCAGATTACCATACTTGCTAAAATGAGTTTTAGAGCCTAAGGGGACTTTGATACACATCAGCTGCATCAGGATCTTGCCAAACATTTCTGGGTTGTGTCATATGAAAAAGCAAGAACCTGGAACATGGACTGCCAGAACTCTGAGAAATACCTGATGGGAATTTTGGCTCAGGAAGTACTGACAGAGGACACAGCAAGGTTATCAGGCCATCTGGTAGTCCCTGAAAGTGTTCAAAGGAGACAGGATACCAAGCTCTTTATACTGAGGGCAGGGTGGCGACAGAAAAAAGAAATATTTACTAAAATTAAACCACAATAGGCTCAGAAAATAGTATTCACCTCATGCCTAACTGATCAATAAAGTGTCCCATGGAAAAAAAGCTGTGGAGATTGAAATAAAAACCTAAGGGTGCTTTGGGAAACAGATATGTAAAATGAAATAAGCTCTCTAGTTGGAACAGACTTTGACAAAAACAACCACTGAAAAAGTCTTCAATACCACTGAAGATACTGAAATAGCACTGGGCTGAACAGTTCCATGCTTGCAGGGATGAACACAGCACAAACACCACTCCCTTAATACGCACAGCCAGAACATGAATCAGTGATATCTCGCTTTTCCAGGGAATTTACCCAGTTGAAAGGCAGCCAGCACAGGAAAGGAAAGAACAGCTTCCAGAACAATTACAGTGTCTCCCTCTGCTCAACTCGGGTATGATTCAAAAGCACAGCATTGTCAGACCCCACAATGCCCCACTCAACCAGAAACTCGCTGTGCCAAAAGGAACTCATAACACGATATTGGCCTGTTCCTATGATGACATGATACAACCACTAAAAAAGATGCTATTTCATCTGGCATGACTTCTCCCTGACACCACTGCAACTGTGGTAACATCAAATAATTTGAATTTATGGGGACCTGATCTCCCTCACTTGGGCCAGACTCTAAACACAGTGCTTGTTCAGAAAAAAGGCAAGAACCTCCAGAGGGAGCTCAGAAAAATATCTGTGTGCTCTATATAATTAACCTCATAAACACTATATTCTTTCAGATAGTATTACTGTTCCAGTAAGTCTCAAGTAAAAAAATTCTGATGTTAAACAGGCAGTCTCAAGTTGTAACTGTCCAGTACCATGAGAATCTGGTCATTTTCCTCTGAAAACAAGCCAAAGAAGCACAACTTGGCCTTCTCCATTCTATTCAGAAACATTATTCTAACACATTATTAATAACCTTTCTTACCATGAAAAATAAATCCTTTTATTTCCAAGTTCTGCTTGATGTTAACTTTATCCATGAAATTTCATTCAAAATTAACTTTAATCAGAGGGGATTTTTTGCCATTTATACTAATTCTTTTTCGGCTAAAAGTCACATATTTCTAAACAAAACAAGCTACATATAAAGATGGACCTGTCTCATCAAGTTTAATAAGGTATTAGAGCATTGTTCAAATGATTTGGTTGAACATGTCTCTTGGTCACATGGATTTACAGATGAATCCTGTTTTCATCTAAAATACAGAGCCACAAATAAAAGTCACTATACTTAAACCACTACATATCTGCAGGCAACATTACAAACGCCTCACTCCAAGCTCTTGAATCACTGTCCATCTGTACTTTAAACTACAGCTCTATTTTCAGCTACTCCATCGCTCCTCCACATGGGGAAAAATGAGAAGTGTCAAGAGCTACTGAACACAATTTTCACAGTTGGTCAGCACATCAGTGCTCGAAACAGATGTTCTTATAATCACGGTGCACTGAAAAAAGTACAATCATAGGCTTCTTACTCGTACTCTTTCATGCTATTATCATGTTAGAGATAGCTCTTAAGTACCTAAATGGTAGAGGTTTCATTTCTTACAATAAATGTATCCTGTAAACATTTCCAAGGAAAAAGGACTGAACACAGTTTGAATTGTCAAAGTCAGATAACCTCATCATTTATGATAACAGGTTAGATTTGTGAGAGTCAGGGTGCAGGACCAAGACTGAAAGCCAACACAGAGCTCACGTGTACACTAAGATTTCTGAACACCCCAGGCTACTCTATTCCTCCCATCCCTCTTCATTCCTCGCTACTACAATCATCATACAATCACCTTGCTTCTGTTAGAAGCAGAAACACTTCCTTTACAGTGTCCATCTAGAACACAACAAGTACGGCTGGGGGAAAAAAATTCCAGTACACTGAAGGCACACATTCCTAAAGAGGAGGGCCATGGGGGAAGGCTACCTCTGAACTCCAATCAATCCAAACAGTTGTCAAGACTCCAAGAGCCTCTGAAAGAGAAATTAAATTACCAGTCACTGGGACACTACTGCTTCACCAACAACTTGACAACTGCTGACAGGAACTTTCCCTATTTTATATCAAAAACTAAATGGTGCTCAAGACACTATTATTTTGAACAAGACAGTCCTGCACACATTTTCACCTCTTTTGTTCAGCCACTTTGCTAAAGGAGAGGGGAAAAAAATTTAAATAAGCTAACTATCTTGAATCCCTTCAGCATTGCAGACACTGTTCTCAGTCCAGGTTAAAAAAAAAATTAAGAAACCTAATAAAACCCCTCAAAATACACCAAACAATCCCAGAAACTATTTAAGTGATATCCCAGGTATGATGGTCTCTGACCAACAGATCAACAGCAGCTGCATGGTTTACCAGGAGCTGATGAACAACTTCTCCTCTACTGCCACAGAGTGACACCTGCAGAACTGTCCCACTCTGGCACTCTATTCCCCTACAGCAACTCCTGCAGGAACTTATGTTATGAGCTCACTTGGTGTGTAGCGCTCACAAAAAGTACCAGATGTTTCAAAAGGAGGAAGGACAATTTGCAGAGAATGTATTTCAGCAAGGACAGTGTTTGAGGCAGTGAGCATTAAGGAGATAGCAAATACTGTGTGGGTCTCAGCCAGGGAAGAGAAGAGGGTGTGACATTTAATCCTGCAACAATGTCAGCACTGTGCACAGCAGCTGGCCCACACATCCTGTGGCAGGACAGCCTGTCAGTCCTTCCCTTGCAGACTCCCTTTTGCTCCAATATCCAGCACAGGAGCAAACACCAGCCAAGCACGTTTCTATTTTGTGCTCTGCTCCATGCACTCCTGTCAGTACTGACACTTTGTCACTGTACTTTTTTTTTTATGAGCAGTCAGTGGGAATGTCATTAGTAACCTCACAGCTCAGCACAGGGAAACAACCAGCATTTCACAAAAAAAAAGACATGNTTTTTATGACAGTCAGGGGGAATGGTCATTAGTAACCTCACAGCTCAGCACAGGGAAACAACCAGCATTTCACAAAAAAAAGACATGGGGCAGCAGCCTAAGCAATTACTCTAGGTGGCAATTTTGAAGCCATGACAGTCAGATGACACAGTGCCGATGAAAAGTGACAAACAACTGCAAGTGAACTGGGTTAGTCACTTCAGAGGCCACTGGCCGCAGTGGGGATGCCACTAATGAGAGACATGGAAGCACAAGGATTCACTGCTCACTGCTCCGGAAAGGTGCCACAACGTAACACTACCTGGTTGCCAGGCTGAGGCTCCTACTTCCTCCAGCCACAGATACAATATATCAAAATATAAATTAAGCACAATACTACTTATAATGTTTAAAATACTAGAATAAAATTCCCTTAGCCTAGTGAGGAGGAATAAGGCTCTTGACTGACAGATTTGGCTCAGTCTAAGCTTCAGTAACAGTACTGAAGAAGAAAACGTGCTGGTAACAGACAACAGCTGTACGTACTGTTCCAGCTCCACTCAGAGGAACTTGGAGACAGCTCTGCTTTTGTTCGACCAAAATAAACAAGGGCCAACATGGAAATTCACGCATTTTGCAGCATCAATTCAATTTCTTATGAAAGCTCTCAACCTCTGAGTAGCTCAAGAACCACCTGTCCTTTAGGTTTCAGTTTATTCTATGATAAATCCCAGCAGTAAAACAAGAAGCTCAATGTTATGAATGATTTCCCTTTTAAAATTTCAAGATAAAAACTGCAACTAAGATTACGATTAGAAACTAGCAGTTTTATATGAAAAAAAAGCAGATATGAATTCTACCTCAAATAGTGCAAAAACACGGGAAAACAATGTGGAAAAGAAAACGAGAACAACCTATAAACACCACTGCTAAAGGGAAGTACTCTCCCCTGCTATTTCTATGCCTCACCAAAC
The DNA here is from genome assembly GCA_013397935.1 of Dasyornis broadbenti. NCBI lineage: Eukaryota > Metazoa > Chordata > Aves > Passeriformes > Dasyornithidae > Dasyornis > Dasyornis broadbenti. The sequence continues at coordinate 279,335 of VZRN01006152.1, forward strand.
TGAATCACCGCTCCCACACTGGAAAAAAATTTTGCAGAAAAATAACCACTTGTAATGTATTTTTTAGAAGACAAAAGAAGAGTAGTTCTTTCACAGTATTTCGACCAACATCAGCAGTGACCATCATTAGTAGAAACATCTCAATTCACAGTAAGGAGATTCTTTCTCACTTCTGCTGTTACTTCTAAGAGATCTTGAACAGTTGAGAGAGACTGAATTTCTGGATGCAGTTTTGCTGGTTTTCTTAAAAACGGATTTACCGATTCGCTCTCAACACTGCTTCCAGATTTCCTTCTCTTTGGCACAACAAGCAAATATGATTTAAACTGGATCCAGGTTACACACAACTGACAAAATCTCTCCAGTAGGTGCAATCCTTTTTTTTGTGTTTCATCCATCATCCTAAATCCTTTTTTAATTCCATGACCTTCCTCCGTGTGCTACTGTGAACTGAGCAAGACAAGCTGTGCTGCCTGAGCAGTGCCCAGGGACTGGGGGTGGAAGGACAACCATGCCAAACCTGTGACTGCTCACCGAGGTCACACCAGGCAGCAAGTGTGCTGGCACAGAGGGGAAAGAGAACACCTCGTTTACAAATCACAATCACAGCACACAGCTCGCTAAACTTCACAAATTGAAAAAAAATAATACCAAGATTTTACATGGGGTCTAGGTAAAAGTCCTTTGTGCCCACTTCTTCTGTGACAGCCAACTGCTTTGACAGAACTGACACGATAGTTTTCTCAAGAAATAAAGCAAAGTGCTTTCAAATGATTACTTGTGTGACAAAATGGATTTTTAAACTGTCCTATAAATCATGCTGCTTGACCAATAATTAGATAAATACGCAAGAGAGATATTAAAGATTCATGTTACCCTTTTTAACAAATACCAGCCTGTCAGAGGTGCTAGTAACATACATCTGAAGAAATCTGGCAGTAAACACATAAATAATATGTAACAACCAGCTATTTATCCCTATCTGCCCAGTGTTACAATAAAGAATTAAACCATTCTTCCCCAAGCTGGACAAAAAAAGAAAAAAATTGCAGGATTCCACCTTATTTTTACCTCTATAATGTTTAAATAGCAGGAATCCTACACTGCAGAAATACATTTAATTCTAAAGCACACTCTGCCCTTCATCCTCCCACTCTCCAAGGAAAGAGCTCTGGCACTAAAATTTAAAACATTAGTGCCCAGCAGGTGATGATTACAGTGGCATGAAATGCAAGAACCACAACATTAAACGGTGAGCAGGGTTGAAACAGCTTAAAAACCAAACAAAAAGCCCTTCACAAACTACACAACTCAAAGCACAAACCATACCCATTAAAGTTTCTGTTTGAGCAGAAGAAACACTCTCAATACAGTTTTTGCAGTAGACACCTAAGAGCCACAGAAGCAAAGAAACTTGCTCCCACTCCTTGACAGTGTAATTCAAGTTCAGCTTTGCATGAGAACCACCTGCAGATGATCAACCTTTATTTAAAAATACAAATACATGAAAAACCCCACAATTGGTATAAATGTGTTCACTTGATCCTCCAGTCACGCCCCTGCTACTAAGAGGTCAGTCCACTCCCACTGTGCTTACTTGCTCTCCTCACCTGATACTTACCAAAGCCAGAAATAACCACCACAGAAATAAATGAGTTTTATGAAGTAAAATAATACTGTGTAAAACATACATATAAGTAAAATGAAAGTACAGTAATACACTTAATGATTTTATCATCTTAACTACAACAAATTACAAATAAATTTCTAACATCTATGAAACAATTTGTCTTGAAAACAAAAAAAAAACCACTTCCATTCTTCAGGTCTGGGCCACATGTTAGCAAGGTCTGCTTGAGTCAAAATAGTTAGGTGTCTACTTACAGTCAGTGACAGACAATTACTTACCTTTAGAGAATCATATCTTGTGTGACACTGCCTGTAGGATTCTGCAATAAAGATGAACTAAATACTTATCATTCCAATGCATCAAGGTTCCTGAAATTGGTTTCATTTCCATTTTTTCCCTTTGTACAAACCTGTCAAATCTCGTCCAAACCAAAAAGCATGAGACATTACAAAAAGCAATGAACTTATTGGACAGGACAAGGCTTCATTCAATGTTTACCTCATTCTATAGCACATATGGACCCTCACATTTTTTCAGCTGACTGAATTCCCCTTCTGTCTCTCCTGTTTCTAGGTTCTAAGTGTGTTCCCATAATTACTTTGAAGAGTATTTGAATACTGATGGTAAACCTAATAACATTTTTCAGTATTTAAATAAATATAACTAAAAACAGTGGTGACTGCACATGGTGTGCCTCATGGGTTGCCCAAGAAAATAGTGCTAGTTCATATCTTAGAGATATGGCAAAATACACACACAAAATTAAAATCCCATTAAAAATTCATGCCACTTGTTATTCTTTCACATTTATGTCCTTCCAGTATTCTGCCCAAATAACTACCAGAGCACTTAGCTGTCAGTAAGAATTTCTACTACCCTACCTTAAATATTTGGGCTACCCAGTGTAGTATTCTAGCATGTCTATAGAGCAAGAGTAAGACAGGTTTGGAATTTGGCTGCATTCTCCTTTAAAACTAAAAGAATAAACTTCAAATCAAAACAAAATCCTTTGTTGTTGCCGTTCCAAAGCAAAGTTCCTGACTTTAATTCTTAATTGAACACTGAATGCTATTCATGCTTTATAAAACCCCAGACACCGAACAGAGAAAAAAAACCTCACTTGATACTTCAAAGGAAAACCAAAACCCTCTCTCACTGGTTACAAACCTGGTTGAGTTTCACAAGTTTCACCAGAGTTACAGATGAGAAGGTTTTTCTCTCCTAGACATTTCCTATACTCTTAAAAACTATCTGCCAATCTTAACCAGTTAGGTTTCTTTTTGTTTCCTTAACTTAATCAACTCTGAAGTATTAAAAATAGTAAAATTAACCAAACATATTGCTCGGCCATGGTGGTCTGGTGCAACAAACCCGTCAGTAAAGCGTCTGTCGTGGTCACTAACCTTCATGTCTTTTCACAGCAAAGTGTTTGGAATCTTCTCACTGCACTGCTGCTTCCACCAGCATCTCCTGTTCTGTTCCCTTTCCACAGCACTCGGAGCGGGAAAAGCAGCTCCATTCTCCTCAGAAGCAACACTAACAAAGTTAAGGTGTTTTTTCACCGTCCCTTAATCACACATGTATGCTTCTCCCTCTGCAGCCCTCATGGCCTTTATGCTCCTTTTCTTATCGGCAGCTCCTTAGAAGTATTATCTATTAAATAAATGGGTGTCTTGTCTCTGCCACCTCCCAACACTGCATTGGATTTTTTCAGGAAGAGCAGTCACCAGCCATGCCTTTTCGAAGCGACAACAGCAAAAAACCACCTTGCTGCTGCAGTCTCCCCTCACAGGTCAGGCGCGGGAAGAAAGGCTCATCACCTTCCCTCAGCTCACCTCTGGCCAACCGGGGCCCATCTCTCAGCTATTTCTGCCTCTTTGCAAAGTCAAGACAAAACTTGAAACATCCCCTGACCTGAAGCGCCCTTTTAAACCCCTCTCTCAGTCCACAGAGGGGCCGCTCTCCACCTTGACCCTCAGGTGCCCGCTCCCCCATCGCGCCGCCTCACCTGTGGCCGCCACAAGATAGCGCCGGGGGAAGTGGGGGGGGGGAACGTCACAAAATGGCGGCTGCAGCGCCTCTGGGAGGGGATGGGTAGCAATTGCCCAGGCTTGGCGCCACTTCCGCCCGACCCGAAATTGGGGAAAATCCATGAAAAGTTCCCCAATACCATGCCTGAGAGCTTGAGGCATGGGGTGGGGTTTTTTCCTCTTCTCTCACACCTCTGACAGCCAAGCAGTTCACTCCCGTAGGCCCAAGACTCTCCATTTCCATCTGAATAATGGATAAATAGGTATCTGACAAGAAATACTCCTCAACAAAGCTTCCATGCAGTCAGTCAAAAAAAAAAGTAATAATAATAAGCAGTGAAGACAAATCATGAGATTAAATTTTCTTCCATTAAGTCACAGCAAAAAAAAGGGTTAGGAAATACGTAGACCACAAGTTAATCCAAGAGACCAGCAATGCTGTTGCTTTACATTCTCAGGAGTCTGCTAGGTAACAAAGAGGGAGAAAAGAACAGGCATTTAGGGTTTTTAAAGCACCATTTTGGCTACAAGATACACTCTTTTATTGGGAAAAGACCACTCTATCTGCTGTTAGCCACGGGGGAATTGTAACCATGGCAGTAACACAGTTCTGCTCTCCTGTACCAAAGCACATCAATCGCCTTTTGAAAGCGCTGACAAACCACTCAAGGCAAGTCTCCTTCCTCACAGAAATGGCCGGGCCAGCCTGGGGAGGTAAACAACATGTTAACAGTATAATATTAATCTCAGTGCCAAGAGGAAAGGACAGATGGACTCACTTTTCCTCTGAAGGATAAGTGTGAGGTTGTACCAGGCAGATTAAATAACAGCAATGGAAAAGCAACAGAGATGACGGAAGGAGAAGTAGTAAGATTGACAAGGTAATTTACTATCTATTCTTTGTGTTTCAGGTAACACACCTCATCACTCTCTAATAGAGCTTTCAAAATTTCCCAGATGCTCTCAAATGGAATCCTGACATAAAGTGATTTTTATGCATGGATACATTATTTTCTCTTTATCTACTGTATATTAAGGACTAACTAGAATGTGCTCTACCAAAGTTTCTACCTACTCTCCTAGGCATAGATGAAACAACACAAAGTAACACTTTCCAACAAGAACATCCTTGAAAAGAATTAGCAGAGCAATACTAAAAAACACAGAGTTCATTTCTCCTTGGATTAGGAAGATTTATCTGCTGGCTGAGCCACTGTTTCCTGTATCACACCATGTTCTGGCTTGACCTTTCCATTTTTAGTCCTACCAGAACTGATACGAGACGAAAAAAGAGGAAAACTGGACACTGTGCTTCAGCAGATGGCATCTTCCATCCTGAGTCTGGGGCTGAACCAGGGCTCCCAGGCTGTGGTTTGGGGCATTTGGGCTGTGGGACTTGCCAGCTCTCAAACAGCCTTAACAAGGACAAACTGTTTCAGCCACTTGTGTCCTTGGAAAAGTCCATGTTTTGTTTGTAAAAACTAGCAAGAGAAATATTGCCTCAGCTTGGGAGTCACCCAAATCGGGCAGATGGAATCATGTCACTTTGCTTACATAGTTATTCACAATCCCCCTTGGATTCAGCTCTTCTTTCCCTTAACCACAGACTGCAAAGTTGTGTTCTTGAGCAGATTCGCCTCACACAGTGAAACCTATTCACTGAGCTTTATGTTAACACTTTGTCCAGCTCCTCAGGGGCGTAACATAAGATCTTGTCAATAGTTCTTTAGTAAAAATACTGGTTTCTAACCATAAATCTAAAAGCTATATCAGAGGGATATAACAATGTCATTTTCTTCTGGTCACAGCACATGACTCCAGGGAGATTTGTGTGACCTCTTCTGCAGACATGTAATGTGTGCAAATTCAACAGTATTTCGTGCAATTTCAATTTCCCAAAGACATAGCAAAAATTGGAACCCCAAGTAGTTTCAAATTTGAAAGCATTCTGACTGCGGCAAAATCTGTCTTTACACTGCAGAATAAAAGATGCGACATAGTTCATGTGTCTGATTGCATCTCAGGAAGAAGATCACAAATACAAGGAGACTGATTGCTACAAGGAAAGGACAGGCCCCAGAGGCCTGTACCGTTCCCTAAAGAATATCCTAAGTTTGCCCCAAAGGCACAGGAAATGTGTAGCACAGTGACATGCCCTTTTACAGGTGTTGTCACAAAGCCAATGGACACCTAGTTTTTTGGGCACACTTTTTTTTCTGCTAGTGTTTCTGCTGCAGGAATATTTGGGCACTTGAATAAATAGAGGAGCATTATACTCACATCTTCTGATACTAAGCCAGCTACCAGTGAAGAGAAATAGAGAAGAAACAGATTAAGATTGTGCTGTTCTTACTCTTTTACCTGTTAAAGGTCATGTTTAAGAAACTAAGACCTAAGGAGACGTCACTAGGAGCATTCAAGCATGTCCTGGGTAGAAGACATGACTTGGAATTAATGCAACTCTGAGAAGACAACCCTTTAAAAAAGAAACAAACCAGCCAGCAAAAAATAGCTAGAACATTTTAAATGGGGGGAAAAATACTCTAAGTAGAGCCAAGTTATAAAATTTTCAATGTTCATCTCTGATCAGAAAAAAAGAAGCTTTCATGGAAATGTGGCAGTATTTCTGCAAAGATCAGAGGTAGAAGCTCCAGTTGCTTCAGATGCTCTGCCCGCAAAGAACCTTTTCATTTTTTGCATTATTGTTAGCGATGATGAAGTGAGTTGAAAAAAAAGGAACTTACGAAACATTCGTTTGAAATTCTGCTTGGAAATAATCATCTAACACTTCTGATGGAATAGTTATTGACATGTTAATGCATTAAGTTAGATATGTTAACAAAAGTTTGACACAAAATTTTAAGAGAGTAGGGTTTGCCATTCCCTACTGATTTTCACCAACTACATATAAAGCAGTACATTCTCTATAAATCTTTATGTTTGTTACAGTAAGTTTAACTTCTTGATTAAATTTCAGATGGGTGCACTGCAATCTCTCTCTCCTGCCCTTTCTGCCGATAGATCTCAATCTTTGTGGAAATGAAAACTTATTTTAAAAGGTAAACCACCTACTGGGATTTGTTCTTAAGTATCTGTCTTCTGCCAGCCAACAGGTCACACTTCAGACACAGCTGGGATCTCATTAAACACCACTGCACTGCCTCACTTCAGCCAGGAAAGCACTGAAGGGATAAACACTGAAAGGAAATCTTTTCTAAAAATCATGGAGTTTTTAACTACTGATGGGTATTTCAGGAAGTATCCATCAGTAATTAACATTAATTGCAAGACCCTGCTGTACATGCTACGGTTGTTGAAGAATTGTTACTTAGGCTGGTTGATGACGATTAAAGTACGTGTATAGGTTTTCTTCACTGCAGTTACATTGGTTTCACCCCGTGACACAACTTGGGCATAAAGCTTTAAAGGCAGTCTGGCTGTACTCTCTGCTGGGAGTCACTGCAGAGCAGCAATAACAAAGAGCAGCATTGCAGCAGCCTCTGAAAACACTGATAAGGTTGAGCTAGGCCTGAAATGAAAAGCTAAACTTAATAAATTTGAACTGGACAGATGGGCTAAATGTGTGCTTGTGTTGGGAAAGGCAAAAGTAGATAAATCAGGGAATGAGCGCCAAGAAAAAAGGCACAATGAGTATTTCAAATCATGGAATGAGGAACCTGGACATACCTCAAACACACGCAGAGCAGAGGGAGATGCGGTCAAACCCTGATCCTGCAATTTGTGGCTGTGTCTGTCACTTTAGTTTAATCCAGGTAACAAACACACAATTGACTGTTAGTCTGCTCTCCTCCCACAGCATAAAGGAAGGGGTCACATGTAACCTTCACTTAGGGGAAGGTCACTAAAACTTGCCCAAAGAAAGCACTTTTAGCTACCTTGGGGGCTAATAATATACTTTATTCTGCTTTTGGAGAAACTGTCTGGAGCTCAAGGGCTGTTTAGCATCATCTTTTACAGAAAAGTGATTGTCCTGAACCATTAAACACCTGCAATAGCGAGCCTGGTAAGGGTCCCTTCATTGCCAAATGCCTCTTTCACTGAGCAAACGGCATGTTGAAGGGTGAAAAACAGATGATTTCTTTGCTCAAAAGATATCTCCAAGTCTCTCCTTTCCTTTACTTTCACAACTTGCTGCTACTCTGAACAAAGTATTGACAGATGTCTCAATAAAAACGCCATTTTTCTAATCAGTGGAGAAATTTTCTATTTTCATCTGCAAGATACTTGCTCTAAATTCTATTGGAAACCTTCACAGGGGAGAGAACCGGCATCCTCTTCAGACACAGACAGAAAGAGTCATAAGCCATAGATTTCTGTGCAGACCTGAAACTTGCCCTCAGCATTGATCAGTAAAAATTCATGTCCCTTTCTGCAAAAAATGGGGACAAAAATCCTGCGTTTTGTTCCAAGTCAAAAATTGAGTTTCCATGATTTTTCTAAAGTTTGTGATTTTAATGAGACATTTAAAAACATGATGAACATGGAGAACTACTTCTCTAATTATAATAACCTTTCCTATTCTTTCAGAATAAATTTTGTTGAACACTTTTCATGTGATTTGCTTCATTATCTTTTCACTTAAATCATCTTTGATGACACACCATTTAATTAGCTTTATTGTACAGGTACGGATGGTTAAACTTGTGCATTCAGCACACACGTTCCATTTGACTAACGCAATATATCTTATTCATGCCACTGTCACCATCCATTACCAAAATTAACAAGGCATCATCCAGTTAAACTAAGTTTGCAAAATGTTGTTTATCAAGAATTTGTCTTTCACACCATTATAGGATCCCTTATTGATGACTTGGCTGGTGTTCTGTGATCCCAGTCGTAAATATTTACTTGTCAACATGAACTGTGAAATGTTACCTTCCAGGGAGTTAGCCAGTGTTCTCCTCCAGTCATAAATATGATTCCCTTTGTTGCGGTATTATTAATGTTGCATTTTTTCCTGCTAAGAGTCTTTACAGCCAGAAAAAGCAAGAAAATTGCCTAGTAGTTAACAAATATTTTATACACACATGACCAAAATCTCACTACTTACAAATTTACTTTGGCCTGCAGTAAGAGGTATATATTCACATCTTGTTAAATTTGCAGATAGATATGTATTCCTGTGCACAAAATTGTTATTGTCAAAATGTATTGTTCAATGGTTGAAGGAAAAAAAAAAAAGGCAGAATACCTCAAAGAAATCTGGCTGTGACAAGTAAGGGTCCTACAAAACCCCCTGCTTCCATTACTTCTTTTAACAGCTGCTTTTTCAAATGAAACAAGAGGTGCAGGGAAACTCTTGTCATAGATTCAAGTCCAGGAATCTGAGCTGGCTCCGATGGCTTCCCAGAACTAAAGACTAACTTAGTCATTAGTTTAAATCATTTTAGCCACAGTACCGCTTTACCAGAAAAGTTCTTCCACCACTGCTCTGTGCTTCACTGTAAAATAGCTTCACTTTCATCTATATTTTTTTTCCTTACAAGCCGCTCCTCTCCACAAAAAAAGTAAAACTGCTGGGACCACAGCAAAAATGACCAGTCTATTCACGATGGGTCTCTTCTCCAAGGACTGTTTCATCAAGGAAGGTCAGGCAAGTGCTCCTAAATAAGCTCAGAAATGTATGGCTCAGGTAAGAATGAAAGCGGCATAGAATAAGATTTTTAAATTCCTGCAGAACATCTGAGGAAAAATAAATAAGAATGGCTAAGGGTTGGATGCTCCTGCAGAATAACAAAGCTACTTTGTAGGTCAAGCTCACTGCAATGCTGTAAGAAGTGCTTAGGGGATCAGATGTTTCAAATAAAAGCCCACAATCAACAGCCATGGCTGGTATGCATCCACCCTTCCTGCAGGTAAAAAGGCAAAAAATACAGTTTTATTCCAGCTAGAAACATCAAGAAGATGTTTAAGATCTGTTGTCTGGGTTTCAGGCTTTGTGACAGTAGCCAGGACCGTCTTGCTGGGGCGTCAGCAAATGAGAAGGTGCCAATGGTTTAAAGGCAGGCTTGAAAGAGGGTGTCAGCAACAGACAATGACAATAAAGCTGGAGCAGCTCCAAATGAAGAGAGAAACAGCCACCGCTACATCTAAGACTCATAGCAAGTTTTCAGAGGAGAAGTGATGATGGCTAGAGCAGAACAACCAGGTGAGCTGGGTATTAAATCCTTACCATTTTTAATGGCGCTATTTCCTGCATGCTCTGTTTTGTACAGCTAACCGAATGAATCTGTGGTTAAAATCTATCATTGTATATTTAAAATAAACAGAAAAGGTTCTTTGTACTCATGGCCAATTTTTCGCTTTTGTTTTGCTGCTCTGATGGTAACTTGATCTCTGCAGTCTATACATGTACATGCAGCTAAAATTCTAATTAAAACTTCTCCATTTTTAACTTCTAAAATGGTATAATTAAAGACCTAACAGTAACAGATACATGAAGATTGAATTAAAATTGTCTGAGATGTTGAATTTCATAGTTCAGGACTTTTCAGCACTTCATTATGCAAATCATGGAGCACATGCTCCATGATTAGCACCGCTTTCTCAATGGAATATGTCTTGCTGCTATTAAATTAATTTTCTAAGTCCGCTTCTTTTATGTTCTCTTTGTACTTGCTGTCCTCAACATAAAGCATTAAAATGTAGGGTCAAACTAGAAATCCATGTATATAGACTTAAGTCCAGTGCCCAGAGACAGAAAGAAAAATCACATGCAATGCAAAGTTTATGCCCAATGTAAACAAGCAGCTGTCATCTGTGCTCATGAAAGTTCAAGGACAAAAGCACAACTGCTATTTTTTTAACCTCTGTATTTTACTGCAGGTTGAGAAAAGAAAAATCTGTTGTGCTGTGGTAAAAACAAACATTCGGGGGCTGTATTTTAGAAATGGAAATAAAATGGCTAACCTTACATTTTTAGTGAGTTTTTTTTCCCTTTATCTAGATTTTCATCCAGCGCTGTTCTCCCTCAGGGTAAGTCTTTTTTCTCTTGGCTGGTCTCCCTCTCACTCCAGCATATTTGGTTATGTCATGGAGATTGTACTTGACCCAGCTGTTTCTATTTTATCAAGGAGCAATAGAGAAGCATCAGTGGCTTACTTTTTTTAAGACTGAAAATGATAATCAGCATCTGTAGCAGTTGTTTTATTTGCAGAGGGGTCTAGGCTGTACAAGGAAGGTGATAGATTTTCTGTTTACCCTCCCATTATAAGAAATACTTACAGTTTTAATAATGAAAACTTTGCTTGTACGTGGTTGGATCAAAAAAGAGAAATTCAATGCTACTGGTTCCATACTTTCCAGAACAGGATTTGAGGCAAAATTTAAGTTTTGGCCAGCCGGGCAACCAACCAAAAATAGCTACAATGCTTAATGTCATCTGTGTATTATCAAGTATGAGAAAAGATAGCAGATAGCAGTGGAAAAAATAACAAATAGCTGAAATAAAATAAAAAATTGTATTTCATATTTACTGGTATAGTGAAAGGGTAGATGTTATCACTACCCAAAAATCACTCACAGTTCAGACTTCAGTTCCTCCAATATGTTTTCTCCAAATGTCACCTATGTGACTTCTAGAACATGCACTTGAAAAACACTTTTAGATGGGTTTTTGGTGTACTTAAAGCATATGATTTTTATATTGAAAATTTTGAAATATTTATTTAGTTCTTGGGAAGTGTATTTTTCATTCACCCACTTGTTTAAAAATAAGTGTTATGAAAAAGAAGGGAAAGCAACAAAACGCACCATATTTACATGAACTCATAAAACCAGTGTGAAAATGTAAAGCGCCCATGTCCTTAATCCTTGTCTGACTTTATATAACGAACAACACTGACTTGCCGACCAATGAAAAGAATCCTGACCCTGATACCAGCCACAATCTTATTATTATTCCTGTGCAATTCCTATTATTATTTCAGTGGAAATATGTTTTATAGACTCCCATAAAGTTTATTCTGTCCCCTCCTCCCTCGTGTCTCAGGGAGAGTTTTGCCCATTTCCTCCCACCCACATCACCCCTCCATAGTTCTGAGAACAGGTCAGTCAGTGGGAATCCACTTAAAACTTCATTCTTCCCCTAAAAATCCCTTTCCTGTTACTTAATCTGATATTTTTGGGGAAAGATATTCCACAGACAATCTAATATATCAGAGTACTGCTGAAGGACCAAGGCAAAAGAAGGGAAAAAGACAGATACAAATGAACAACTTCCTAGTAGGTACACATTCAAAAAGAATCTTCACATTACTTCGCATCAGGAGAAGGAACTAAAATAACACCCAAAGAATACCAGCCTTAATCAGCAGCATCTGCAGAGTTAATCTGTGGGCTTTGCTAGAACACAGCAGCACGGCTTTGTTAAAAATGCTATGTAAGTGCTGTTCCTGTGTAAGGAGGGAACTGAAATGAAAGACTAACACCAATTTAGGATGTGGGCTAGAGTGCTTCTGTTAGGGTCAAACGATTAAAATGAATGCTTCGAAAGATTAGGTGAAACAAGTAGATTAGGAATTTTTTTTTGTGCACACCTAGAGCTCCACAGAGAAGCAATGAATAGCAATTAGGAAAACCTGCAGAGAAGAACCCGCTGTAACACTTCTTGTGCCTCGATTCCTTTCAGTCACTGCTAAAAGAATGCGAGGTGGTCCTTCTGTCCTACTGTAATTTCTATTGCTTTTCATCCAGAACACCTCCCTAATACTTAGTTATTCGCAATGAAACCTGAGGAGATTTCAGCCATTTGCCTCCTGGCTACCACAACATGTAAATCTCTAACCTCCCTCTTTTTCCACAGCATGTTCCTCTCAGCTGTGATTCCATCCTCTGAATTATTTCAGCTGAAATAGGTGCACTGCTTGGTTATACACCTAAGTTGACAGAGTGTCAGCAAGCAGGGTTTGTGGATGCTCCCCAAAACAAGCCATTTAATAAATGAGTGGTTTCAGCACCGTCCATGGAAAAGCTCCCAGGACTTTAGGAATGTATCCTGATAAAGCACTGTGTGTCACCACACTGACATTTTGCTGCGTTTCCCACATTTTTAGGAATAAGCGCAAGCTGCCCCTGTGCCGCAGTGCACCGGAGTTTCCGTGGCTTTGCTGCTCTTTGTGCGATGGAACTGCACTGCAGGATTTGTCCTCAGGCATTTACAATGATACTCCAGCCTTCAGTGCCGCTGCAGGGGACAGACTGTTTGCTACTGCCGAGTTCAAACAGCCACAAAAAGACAAAATAACCTTCACAGTAAGGCTCAGCCATTTAATCATAAAGTCTATAATCAAGCAGGCTACTCAACTGAGAATGCACATGGAGCCAGCTGGGAATAGAAGAGAAAAACAACCTAAGCCTTGTTCAAGCCTGTAAAGGCACAGTGCAACCTTCAGTTCCATCCCCCCTCTCAAAATGTGTCTCAGCATTAACCTAGAGTTGAAATTATTTCAGAAAATAGTTCAAAATCTCAAAGGTCCCATAAAACTTGTAAAAAACACACGGCTATTTCACCAGGATGCTTGGTAGACATTGTTGAATGCCCCTTCCGCTGCCCTTTCCCTCTTATAAACCTGACAGACTGCAGGGGCATCCAATGGCATCCAGAATCTTTGAAGAGTTGAGACTGTTTGCCTTTGCACCTTAACCATCCCTGTCCTTTCTCATCTTGCTCTGGAGGCACTTGCTTAAATGCAATTAAGCAGAATTTAATGGATACCTGCTAGCAGGTACATATTTCAAATGGCATCTCACTGCAACTTTCCATAGGTGGCAGCAACTGATGGAAACCTGTCTTGCTCATCTTGCAGAAATGTAGTAATAATCCTGAGCAGGGATTTCACTTGTCAAGAGTACCTTTTTTCAAAGCTATCCTTCCCAAAAGCCCAGAATGAACACTTGAGAATATCTCACCACTTTTTGAACAAATATTGTGAAGGATGTCACCATTAGAGAAAATGCACTACATGTGAGCCACCCAGAAGATGAGATGGTGAATTTTTGGATGAATTAGACTTGATACATTTGATTTGAAGTAAATACGACCACTGATGCATCTTTTCTGTAAGTCTCCAAAACATTTAGAGGACAAGAAAGAACCCTATGAACCATACAAGTCTCACAAGCAACACAAATTTCTATTCAACCAATGTAAGTTAGCTTAGTTCTTTCCCTTCTGTGATTTAAGGGCCAGATTTCCCTGTCCCAAAACAGCACAAAATGCCTCACAGCTATTTTATAGCAATACAAAGAAGTCTATTAAAAATGAGCAAAGTTGAGTCCTGAGAACACAGCAGCACTTAATCAGGTAGAAATGCAATGAATCCGATTTACCAGTTCTCATGCAAAGTTTCTTCCTGTACTACTTACTTGCAATAAACACATTTAGCACATAACAGATTTGCTATGCCCTTAACCCTTGTGGATGATGATTGAGAGCTCTGAACTAGCTCCACTCTCAGGTGTCTGACAGGTGCAAGATTTTTCCTGTTAAAACTGGCATTATTCCGCCTATGCTTCACACAGTTAATCTTTATACTCCTATGTTATGCCTTAGAGCTTTCAAAAATTCCTGGACTACAGGCAGTAGCTTAAAAACAGGACACATCATCTGATGAGAGGTCAAATATTTCCAGAGCTGTTCTGTGGTTTAAATGCTTTTCATTTAAGACTGATATTTTTCTAAAGGGAAATAAAGTACTACTGCTTTTCTCACTATGATACATATACTGAAGACAGGTGGGTTTTGTATGTGTACGTTTGTTTCTTTTTAAGCTGCATCCCTTCCACTACCTCATAAAGAAAAAGTATGTATTACCTAAAGGAGAAGATTTAGCTGCTTGCTAAGACCTTCGAATCACAGAATGTTTAGGCTTGGAAGGGACCTTAAACACCCTCTTGTTCCATTCCCCTGCTGTGGGCAGGGACACCTTTCACTGTCCCAGGTTGCTCCAATCCCTGACCAACCTGGCCTAGGACACTTCCAGGGAGATGGGGCACCCACAGCTTCTCTGGACAACCTTTTTTAGTGCCTAGATCGCTTTGGGAGTCATCTTCCTGTAGTTCTCTAATTTCATCCCAAAAAGCCTTACAGGGAACACTTGAAAAGATGCACAATATGTCATTTTCAAAGCTGAAACATTTGTACTCTGATACAGACAAAATTCCCTGCAAGGTTTGTCATTCAGAATGGTTTCTTTTCCCCTCCACAGATTCAGTTACGTTACAATGTTTTATATCATACCATTTCTAACTTGATGTTTCCCTCCCTGTTATGCCTTTCTCTTTGGGGTGACTTGGCAATGTTGTTTGTGAACAGCTATGTTCAGTAAAACTGAATCCGTTGTCCTTGACCACAGTGATCATCAAGAGCTAACAAAGAAGCCCTGTTCCTTTGAACTCAAAGGCCACATCCAAAAAGTACTCATTTTTCGCAAGGTTACTTGCTAGTTAAGCTTTCTTTTGAGATATTATAGAAACCATTGTGATCTTGGTTTGATATTATTATTTGTGGGCCAAATGCTATTCTCTTCCGTCATCTTTGAGCTTGGGAAAGAATGCTGTCTGTCTTTGCAAGCAATTAAAAACTTCATTAATATCGGCCTGTAAAAATCAATTTTAGTATGATGCTGATGAAATTTGCACTTTTCAACAGCTGTGAAGGTGGTTTCAAGGGTGAATGGAAATGCCACATTTAAAAACCAAACCAAGACAAGTAAATAGCATAGAGTGCTGAATTTTAAGAAAGCATCTCCAAAGCCCTAGCAAATTACTGTTTAGAAACAACCCATCCCTCATCATTTCAGATGGCCGTACATTCATGCAATTACCTTGTGGCCATATGTAGTTTGTATTACCTGGATTACAGTGAGCTAACTTGAAAACCATGAAAAAGCAGACAGGCAATCCAAATCTTATCACTCTACAACCACATACTTGGGAAACGTTTTGGTTAATATCATTTGGCTAAGTTTAGATTTTTTTTTTCTCTCCGCTGAAAAGTGAACAGTTAAAAAAATATACGATCACTATTTTTTCCCTCACAGAATGTGTTACCTAAAACATTTCTTCACACATAATGTTTTTCGTATAAGTAGATCAATCTATTATGAATTATTGGATAAGGATAGCAGCTGAGATGACCTGAACCTACTTTGTGTCACTAAAAGCAGCCAGACAAAGAAAGCTCTATTACCCACTAAAGGAACAAATTTCCTGCATTTGTTCTAAGTGCACTCTGTGATATAAACCACATAAAATGTCAATATGACTCTCACAAAACAAGGAGTGCATCACTTTCCATTCGGAATGAACACTACAGCACTTTTTGAAGCACCAACTTGAAGCATATTTAAGATATTTAATGTATTTTCTTGTACACCACTAAGAAGGGTGGCAGCATGATGAGTGTTAACAAAAACGACTAAAATTACTTGAGTGAATATTTCCCTTACAGCCCAGAAAATTATTCCTCCATTGAGCCTTTGTCATTGGAATTACTTTTGACAGGAATGATTATTCAGGTTTGTAAACCTGAGGTCACTGAAGGCAGAAAAAAGGAAAGGATACAAGTGACAACTCCAATTGCCTGCGGCCATCCAGTGCCAAGCGTGTGCTGAAGGAAAGGACGGGGAAAGTACCAAAATGAATTATAATGTACAGGCATCTACAGAAAATGTCACCGGTGCTGACCAAGACAGCTACACCATGGGAAAATGATGGGAGCGCTCAGGTCAAAGGAATAGGAAAAATAAGGATGCTGGGTATTACTGGAAATAAAGTGTTTACCATAAAGCTGAGTGAGTTTGGTGGTGATAACCTCCCCCAACCACAAAAGGACCACTGTTCCAGGATAGGATATGAAAACACCACCGAAACTAAGGTACAGACCATTTTCTTCCTAACAAACTCTGCTTGCCATATTTGAATTCCACCCAAGGAATTCATTAAGCTGTATTGATTTATTGATACAAGAACCTTATCTAATTTGCATGTGTAAATTAGCAGGAAGAACATTTCCCATTACTTTGCTATATGGCTGGAATGACTGTTTACTTAATTTCCCGCTGCACACCTCTGGTTTTGCAAAATGCATTTGCAACCAGGGTTGTCATCTCAGATTTAGTTACATGTTACGTATGCTTTACAAAAAGGTGAAGCAGTGCAAACATAAATATCTGGGAATTACAGTTTGCTACCAGGCATAAGGCTCTTAAATAGAATGCATCAATCCTTTGGAGCACTTGAGTTTTTCCTCTGTACAAGTACTAGAGAAAGTTTATTTCAGTCTTTAATTTGTCTGAAGACAAAGGGGTTTTCTGTTATTTTTGGTCCAATTACCTTGAAACTGTCCTGTACACATCTTGGATCTAGTAGTTTGTTTATTCTTGTTGCGAGCCAGGACATAAAACTTGCTTGAATATGAAATAATATATCTATTTTAAAAGCCTTTTTTTAATTAAAAAAAAATGGACATTTGGACACTGTGTTACTTGATTGATCTGATTCAGTTTGACTTCACAGAGTCCAAATGAAGTTATAATCTCATGCTGTATCTTTTTATCAGCTGCCAAGGATCTGGAAGCTGAGTAGCTCTAGTAACACTATCAGTTCCTTTCAGAACTCCAGAAAGGAGAAACCCAATAAAGCCCATTTCACTGAGAATTCACAGTAGCTGCTTTCCAGTAATGTGCCCTGGGAGCTGACCCAAAGGCTGCTGGTGTGGTATTACAAAGGGTCTGGTCCTTCAAAAATGAGAAAAGATACAGAAGGCAACACACTCCTGTCAGAAAGTAACTTCCAAGAAGTGACTCTGTTATTTAATCTGAGATGTGTAACTGCATAACTTTCATTTATTGGTCAGTAACTTGGAAAAGGATGAATAAGAAACTAAGATAATTCTAAGGCTGTGGCTTGGTATTTTAACTCATCAGAAAGCTGTTGTGAAAACCACTTAAATGACTCAGCTCCCTGTGGCTCTTGACTGATCTGCCCAAAATGCAAGGTCACATCTGCTCTGAAGCGGAGATTGAACAGCATTCTTTCTTTTTTCCTAGGGAAAAGCTATCAGAGAAGAAACCCTCACAGAAGATAAAGCTCCCTTGCACAGGCAGTGTGTCAGAGGACCTGCAGCACATCAATGTGTCAGATCCAAAGTTTATGGCAGTATGAAGAACAATCAAGACACCAATTTCAGGGGGTTTACACTTAAGGATTAAAACCGAAATAAGAGTTATTTATGCATGGTGTGCCATGTCATGCTAAACCACCTCGCTGGCACAACACTAGGAGATGAGTAGAAAGACTTGTCAATAGAAGTTGAACCAATTATTCTGAAGTCTGCTCCAGGGAAATTATTGGAAACTATAAAAAAAACCACCCCCAGAATTAGCAAGACCACAATAAAAAGGATCTATTACATAGGAATCAAGACAGCTTATATAAATGCAAGGCATGTGTGAAAAATGTATTGATTACCTTTGAAGCCAAAACCAAGATGTGTAAGAGAGGTGAGGTTGGTACAACATAGATGGATTTCCAAAAGGCCTCCTACAGGAGTCTTCTAAAAGTATTTCCAAACAGGCTGAGCAGTCATGAGAAGGAAGGTCCTCACTGAATAAAATTGCTGATTAAATAAAGGAAGATATTGAAGGTCAGTGTAAAAGCCATTTCTCTCTCCAAACAGAGATAGTCAGCAGAGTCTCACAGGATTTATGAGAGACCCTGGTGCTCAGCATGTTTTTAAGTTATCTGGAAAAAGGAGTGGAGAGTGTAATGACAAACTTTCAGCATGCTACTGTTATTCATGGTGGTAAAGATAGGAATTGACTGGGAAGAAGTGCAGAAAAACCTTGCAGCCAGTGCATGGAGCGAGATAATGGCAGATGAAATTCAGGAAGGATAGCTGTAAAATGATGCACAAGGGAAAAAATAGTTTTAGCTCCACAGTGATAAGCCAGCCACTAACACGTAGGAACAGGATGTTAAGGTCAGGGTAGATAGTGCTGTGAAAACAGAAATCCAGCACCCAGGAGCGCAAAACCAGACATGAACAGCAACAATTACTAAGAAAAGAGCAAAAAAGCAAACCAAAATATCATTAGCTCCTTGTGCAAATCCACTGTACTGCTGCATCTTTAAAACTGGATGCAGTTTTACTCCTTCCCTTGCAGTGAGGGTAATTCAGGATACAGAATTACTCCTATGGAAGGACACACTGGTTACCTCAGCTCTTCCTAAAACTGAAGCAAATTGGTTATTAACAGCTGTCCTTTCACTGCTGCTGTAAAATAGAGGCAATTATGGAAAATCTAAAATACTTTTCACTGCACAAACAACCATTCAAAACACTGAAGAGCCTTCTGATTTGAGAACGGGGAAAAAAAAAAAAGAAGCTTTTAAGCCCTAAGGATGGCAACAANGGAGCCTTCTGATTTGAGAATGGGGGGAAAAAAAGAAGCTTTTAAGCCCTAAGGATGGCAACAAACAAGAACTACTGGGAGCAATGACTGGAGTTCACTGAACAGATACCGCAAAGTGCCAAACCAACCACTTTGCATTATCTTTTTCCATGTAGTTGAAAGAACATACTAAGTTTACAAGAAATGGCATTTAGAAATTCATAATAATCTTACATTTTATTCCTCTCTGCTTAAACTACTTAACCTGTGAAGTTGGAGGAGCTATTTTTCCATTGACCTGCGGGTAAGAACTAGAAAGAACTTAAGCAGGAATTTCAGAAGACCAGAGACCAGGATCTAGGTTGGATGTAGAACTTCAGGGAATCAAGCAATGCAATACAATACAGCAGTACAAAGGTATTCCATCTCAAGAAACCAAATGTTAGGGAATTAACAAAGTTAGCAATCAGCTTGCCATGGGAATTTTTTTCTGTGGGAACTGGTAAAGTGGAACAGAGCAATGCAGATTACAACGTAATCCCATTTAGAGTGGTGCTGCTCAGGAGCAGAAGTAACTTCCTTGCTACACCTTGTATCTTCTTTCCATTCCGCCATTCCATTGCTTTTCCACAAATGCATCCTAAGAGTGGCAAGTTGTGTCAAGTGAAAAAAAAAACCCACTACAAAGGATTCCAAGACACTGAGAATTCTTTTCCCCTTTAACCTAAACAGCTAGTAATGAAAGAAAATACCTATTACAGAGACATCCCATGGTTGAAAAAAAGTGACAGTGCTAATAAAAATCAATTATTTTAATAAAAGCAAGTAGCTAGAGTAGCAGTTTATTACAAAGAGGCCTAATAAATCTAAATCCATGTATAATACTTTTTTTCGATAAGACATTACAGTAACAGAAATAATAACTACTGAGGAAAGCTAAATGTTTAAATCAGAAAAGAAAAGGCACGCTACGGAAAAGGTGAGAAGGAAACAAAGGCTCACTCAGCTCACTGAAGTTTGACGTTTTAAGCTTGAACAATCAATGTCACCTTTAGCACACTAATAAATATATATTTATGTATACACACATAGAAGCACTCCAGCAAATTATGCTAGTATTCTTGATTGGCTGACTTCTCCACCTCATTAAAGTGACTACTTCCCCTTCTCATCCCCTCTCTCTAGGTGTAATAATGTCCCTGCCTTCTGGCTAGGTGATAATTAAATCCACTAAATAGGTGGCAAGTGGGTGGGAAAGAAACTATTTATGCTTGTACAAAAAGAAGGGGCTCAATTAACACTTAATTTAGGAATTTAGCTATTAGAGTTTTATCGTAACTCAGATATTATTCTCAACTCCCAGTTCCCTCCATCCATACCCTGGCTGGTTTGGTTCTTCCTTGCAGGTTGGATGTCTCAAACAGGAATCTGCTTGGAAACAGGAAGATCAAACAGGAAAGGAAACATCTGAGTCAAGGTCTGTTCACACCCAAAGATCATGGCACTAAAATATATTGGATAAAAGAGATGCAAAGGTCTGCACAGTGTCTGCGTTCATGTAGCTGGGAGCATTAACAGGGATGGATTTAAAAATTCTGTTAATACAGCTCTACCTATTGACAAGCCCTGAGAGCATCTGAGGTTGTTCTGCAGTATAAGAAAAGTAAGTCTAGCCCAAATTATCTCTGATTTGGCCCCTCTTGTAACAAAAATCAACTGATGAAATAGGATTTTTAATTAAAACTTTTACTGCTCTCTCTTACCCTTGAATAATGCCAGAAAATTCCACTTTTGTGAAGGAGGTAACAGCACATTTCACTTTAAAGCATCTGAGAAATACCACTGAATTAAATATTAGTATACAAGAGGGGAGAAAACCAGGTTTTGGTACAAAAGATAAAGTAATTAATTAAAAAAAAAAAAAGCCCAACCAGTTTCCAGGAGCGTCATCAGGGATTTGCATGCATTACCACTGAACAAGAACAGAAACACACAGGCAGAAATAGAGCTTTTATTGGTCTAGGCTGGTCTCATCCAAGCAACAATAAATGACTCTGGTACTGATAAGAAGCAGGTATTAACCAAACAGCAATACAAGTCTTTAAATTCCTAAATTATTCTAACTTGGCAACTTCAAAAGATCACAAAGAGCAAAGAACTACTATTCAAATCTTGGTCATTAGAATTTACAGGGAACGCACCAATACTGCTGTCAGAAATATTGAAAATATGGATAGCATGCCATTTCTAATCTCCTTAGGTTCATTTCTTTTACTGACAGACAGAAAAGGGTGAATAAAGTCTTTTCAAGAACATCTCTCTTCTAAGCTGGAATGGTTATGGTTAATCTTCCCATGAGTAAGACTGAAGATCCAAGACTGTTATCACAAACCTAAAATCTCAGATCTCCTAATCATGTTTCATAAAGCAGTTTTTCTAGCCAGGAAAAAAAAAGGAGCAGGAGAGGAAAAAAAAAGGCAAGCAATGTTCTGCTCTTTGCTTGTTGTGTGGAAACCAAAATTTCTAGCTAGACTCCAGTAGTTTGGCAAGTTGAATGTACCTAATTGAACTTCAGTATGGGCTGCCCTTTCCCAAAGGACGACATAGTGTTGGAATCTATCTCAGGCCAAGCTTCTCCCTACTCCAGTGCTTTGAGCAAATCCCATCTGGTGTCAGGGATTCATTACGACCAGAAGCTCAGAGTCCCATGAAACTGTCAAAAATTCCCAATAAGAACGTGTTCTGAAACACTGAGTTGGTAACAAATGGCGCATTGCTTCTCCCCAGGGGTAAATGTAACCATGTTCTGAGCTGGATTGTCTCATAGAGGGCAAGTAAAGGATTACTGTAAAAATGAACAAGAATTTCCTTTACCTGCGTCCACCTATTGAGAGCTGAAACACCTCTGTCATTTCCAGGGCAGGTCTGATTCTGCTGCACAGAAATCACAGGGTGACTTACCCACAATCATCACATCATGAATTGGAATGAATTGCAACCACTTTTGTGGTCCATCACATGCCAATGCCTCAGAGTTTATTATATTAGTTTTTACAATACTAATACATACTCAGCTGCTTACACAAGTCTTGCCATTGTTTTTTCCAAAGAAATCCATACCACTGCAATACTGCATTCCCTTAACTAGGAGTTCATGCAGTCTTTCAGATATTATTGGGAAATTAATAAGCAATTTTTCAGGTTTTGGCACACCTAATTTAAAATATAACAAAGTAGTCTAATTTACACTACAGATCTTTTGATAATGCTTCTCAGTATCACATTGACTAGTTCTAAAAAAATAACAAAAATGCTAATAGTAATTACTAGTAAAGAATATGCTCCTGTTCTTCTGGTCCATTTTAATCAAAGGGTCATTAATTATAATTAAATTGGTTTTATCACCTGAAGCCAAGCAGTCCATCTTCAACCTGATATTCAGCATCTTAAAAGCTTCTATAGCTATTTTAAAACTATTTTAAATACTTCTAAAACTATGAATAACAGACAGATAATTTTTATTCCTGCTGTATTGAGTCCCCTGACATCTTCCCTTAGAGATTGCCTTGGCCATTTTTTCATTCAAGAATGTTACTGTCTTCCTCCAATTATTTGTCTTGCAATGTTCCCAGTATATCCTCTTAGGAAGAGTTGTTAACAAACAGAAAACACAACTGACTCTGGCTTCTTCAAAGGTGCAAACTCTTGACTTGGTCTGGTTATCCACCATCTGCACATGTGGAAGTTCTTACGGTCTACCGCCATGAGATTGAATTTTCCAATCAGAGACTAATCTCAATTTTAAACATCCTGTTAGCAAGTAATGTACACAACTCCAAGGTGCATGTTATCAATCTGGCACTTTATGTATACGAACAAAGACTTTCACAAAATTAAAAAAAACCACTTATAAAGTTGATGTGTAAAACCAATGCCATTGGAAAAAGCAAAAACTCTGTTATTGCTTCAGTTTTTGCAACACGTTAAAAACCTATGTCAGCCCTATTTGAATTGAGAAATTAAGGACTCCTACAGTCACAAAGACTTTGGTTGAATTGATAGTAGTGATTAAACCAGAAAGTACTTCCGGAACTACTGTCTGTGATTTTGTATGTATTTTAAGAGCAAATAATAATTAAAAAAACAAAAAAAAATTAATATTGACCCCCTTACTGTTAGTAAGGCATACAAAGAACATGGTTGTAAGAGTGGAGTCTTAGCCTTCTTTACAAAGGAAATCTAAAATAAATGTTACAGGAGACAAGTATTCAAAAACCTGCAGGGGAAAACTAGACTGAGGCTGAAACGCATAAATTGCTGGAAGATGACTCCCAAATACCAAGAAATACTTAAAGCAAAGCTTAGAAACCATTTTTACTGATCAGTAAATCAGTTTAAAGTACTGCTTTTTTTTTTCAGTTTTAATGAAACTAGTCATCATGGAGAAAATTCAGTTACATAGCAACATCAAGCAGGTCCTGAAGTAAATAGTTCTCTCCCTAACCCCTCCCCACCCACCACATAAGAACAGTCACCAGCAGTTCCAAGAGTTTACAAATACTTCTCTAAAACTCTTACTCCACAAACTCATTTTTTTTCTTTCACGCTCTGCTAAACCTTGTCCAGCAGCAAATGGAAACAACTCAGCCTGTGATAGTCTCCCCCAACAGAAGGTTTTAGAAGCAGCAAATATGATACCAAAAAAAAAAAGGTAAGGAGGAAGTAGGCAAGAGCTAAACAAACAACTCCCGTGTCAGGCCACCTCTGTGCTATGCAGAGGATATAACTGAGGGAACAGGCTGGCTGTTCAGATAAGCTCTTTTTCAAAGCTCCTTCTGATTGTCCAATTGTACCTTTCTAGATTTTGTCAGAGTTGTATACCAATTTCCACAAATGAATGGCCAAGTAGCATTTCTTTTATTAAACACACCAAAATCCTTCTTTGCACACTACATTGGATAAGGGGAGAAATGCTTTTGTCTGGAGGAAAAGAATAAGAAGAAAACGAAGGGGAAGTTTTGTTCCGAAAATGAAACGCAAAGATGGAAGGGGAAAGTGACAGTTTGGAAATTGCCTCCTCTTAGAGGCTCTGTGGTCAGGCTCAGGTAACACTTGCAGCACAGCCCTGAACAGATGCTTTTCCAGAGTAGAAAAAGCTGAACAATCCCGCCAGAAAAACCTGTTTGAAAATGGCCAGAGGTTTTCAATACTGATGTGGCAGGAAGGGTATTCAAGTGACAGCTCCTTCCTACAGAACAATCTGCTCTTCCATCAGTTTACAATTTCAGTAAGAAATACTGTTACTGACACACAGCCACAGTGTACTAATTACCATATAATTTTAGTTTCATACATATTGTTGGCTTTTAATGTCACATACATTTATTTAATTTACTTTTAATCAGAGCTTCCCTGGGAGATGTGTTTGCATACTAAAGCTGTAATTCTCAGGTACAAGGCCTAAAATATTGCATGTCACTGGGCCTTACATGCTCTTGATATCATAGCAGAAGAGATGACACCTCTAGGCTATAGTGAGACCTACAGTACATCAAACACACTCGCATAGGACAAGATAAAATTTTATAATGCAAATAACTTTTTCAAGCATTTAAAGCATTATTTTTCTCACCATTTGTTCTTCTATTATATGAATTTAAGGGATTATACTGCCTAGAAATAGAGTTGAAGCAAGGCAGTACTGAATCTTGGGCTGAAAATGTACAATTACATTTTTTTCTGCTTAATTCCCAGTTCTCCAATAGCAAATACCATGGCACAAGTCTAAAGCTGCTTCATTTTCACATCTGGCCATCTTCTAATGCAATAAAAACAAAGCTTCTAGCAATCAATGTAATGTGTAACATAGCATTCCTTAAGTGCTGTGCATTTCATATTCAAATTCTGCCAGGATACTCACATATGATATTAAATGATACATTTAATATCATGTGACACTTGCCTTCTTAAACCATGTTTCTTTTTTCACATACTAGGTGCTAGCATGACCATTTTTGTTGTGCCCAAGCAGCGAACAAGACTTGATAATGATCTCTAGACTTGGTCATATCACTTCTTGCATCATTCCATTCTCCAAAATGAACTTTGGAGCATGATTATACCATAACAAAGACAAGCAACTCCTGTATTAGCAAGAGTCAGTATAATCAGTTTAGAATTAACTATGAAGCTATTATACGTTCCTAAATTTCCCTGGGAGGAAATTTTCTGTACATTCAAAAGCAATGTTTTAATATGGAATTGTATATTAATATTAATATTTCATTGCATATAAATGCTTTTTGTGATTAACTAATAAATAACAGAATGGCTTAGAGCACAAATTAGTGAATCTTGTTGGTAGAAAGGGCTCTGTAGAAGAAAAACAGTGCAATAAATGCTGCTGAATGGCATCTCTTTGAGTGTTCTCCTTCTGAAAGCAGTGCCAGGTAATTAAAGGCTGTTAGTTTTTGTCTGCACTCACAAGTAACTGCTCCATAAACTGGGTGTTTAATATATGACACCAAGAGGTGACAAGCTCCCAGCTGTACAGCTCACCCCATTACAGTGCAGTGAAATGGGTTCCCATTCAGGCTCACCTTTATGTCAGTGAGAGCAGAAGCCATTTCCGTTGCCTTTAGAGGCTCAGCTCCAAGCTCAGCTTAGACCTAATAAAAGACTTTGGATCAGGGATCTGCTTCTTGTTTTTGCAGAGCTAGACCCATCCAACTTCAGATGATGAAAGGCACACCTCGGTACAGAGCTCCCATCCCAGGACAAACCCAGGAGATGGTGGTCACAGGCTGCTCCCACATCTCCTTGGTCATTCTCAGTGGAGCTACAGAAAGGGCAAGGGGACGCTCTTTTTGATGCACTCTCTGACAGGTTTGAAAGAACTGTGAAATGAGAGCCCTGGTAATTTTAATGCAGCATTATTATAGGTTGTAAAAGGCTTTGTCTTACTTGGATTATTGCAAGACCTGTCTGCCTGCCTCCATCAGGAATGCCCAGGGCAGCTGCTTCGGTCTCTGCCATCATCTGGAGACCTCCCTTCAGCCTCCCAGAGAGTAGCTCTGTCAGGTTATTTCCAGACACACTGTCTGAACTACTGCTCTCCAACAAGCACTTCTCATCCTAATAATAAA
The DNA here is from genome assembly GCA_013397935.1 of Dasyornis broadbenti. NCBI lineage: Eukaryota > Metazoa > Chordata > Aves > Passeriformes > Dasyornithidae > Dasyornis > Dasyornis broadbenti. The sequence continues at coordinate 305,559 of VZRN01006152.1, forward strand.
ACCAGGGACATATAAAGGAGATGGTGATGTATTTCCATTTGGATCCCAAAATAATATTTCAGAAAAACCTCTATCGTACAGGTTTGTAGCAACGTGACTCAAACAAACACATTTCGCTCTTTCTAAGAGGATCAATGTAACATAATACCGCTGTCACAAACAAAACAAAGTTTTGGTCAGGTCTCATTGTTCGAAGGTCATTCTTTTTTCCTCTCATTCTTCAGTATTAAACCTCAATTTTGACAGCATCCTAAAGTAACGCAAATTCTGAGTGACATTCAAAAAAAAAAAGACAAAACAAACAAAAAAAAAAACACCAAAAAAAAAACCCAACAAACAACTAAAAAACCAGGACAACATCCACACTGGCAGGAAAAACCTTAGTTCCAGAGCCAGAGCTGTAACTTGGATGGAAAGAAGAAGAGAAACGCATTCATACAAAAACCCCAATCTTAAAAGCCATCAATATCTAAGGATACTGTAGCTTAGTACATAAATCCTTACAACTCACTTTTTTCTTATATCTTAAAGAAGGAAAATCCTGTTACAATCAAAACTCTTGTCTGGTGTGCAAGAGCCCAGATTAATAACTGAGGTTCTTACCATCACACTTCTTTGCAGCAGACACTTCAAAGTTATAATCTAAATTCTACTTTGGAATTGCATAAATTATAGAAGTTATAGAAATGTCTCTTTCAATCTGCTCTGAAAACACAGGCAGATTTCCAGAAAAAGATTTTAACCCTTCGAGGATTTTTGCTCAGTGTTACTTCTTCCTGTGTAGTCTGAAGTTTGAAGACTATGTGCTGTCTAATTTAATAACAAAAACTTTTAGTTTACAGCCTGATGAAACTTTTTTTATCAGAAAAGGACAACAGTGTCTTTAGCAGCATTTCAATCACATATATGTGTGTGTATATATATATATATGTATATATAATTGAGCATCTGGACACACGACAAAATTGAGCTGCCTGCTTTCCTTGACAGTTTTTAACACACTCTGACTACCACACACTGTGCAGGTCTGTTGAATCAGTATTTTTATTACAATAAGAAAGGCTTTCCAATGCCAGCCTTGCAGGCATCAAGTGATTTGCAGTTGGATTTTGGCACTTGGCTGAATTTTCAGCTCTTTTGGAAGCCAGCAGAGCTCTCACACAACAGGCAGCTTGTTGCCAAAGGGGAGGCTTATCACGTACTTGGAAAAAATTATGGGTTACTAGGTAGAAAGAAACTACATCTATCTTGGGAAATCTAATCTGAAAATAGATGGAAACGCAGGGATATCAGAGGAAGTGTTACACACACCTGCCCTGCTTCCCTCTGTGCTGTGCATCTGCCTGGGGACAAGAGGCACCCTTGTTCTCACTCAAGGTTGTAGTTGATAATCAAATGGTTGGAAGGGACTTCTGGGGGTAAAAAAATTACTCAAGTGTTTTATCTACCTGGGCAAATTTTAATTTCTTTGAAGTTCATTATATAAAAAACCATCAAGTATGGCAACAAGGAAGGGGAGGTAGGAGCAAACAATCCAAATTACCCATTGAGTAGCTGAAAATTACTTGCTCAATAAAAACACTAATTGTGCTTTTTTAGGTACCCTTAGGTAACATCACAGATGAAGGAAAATAAAAATAGATATAGTACTTACAAAAACGAGCTACATTGCCACTATTAAAGGCTGTAACCTTCTGGTTAAAACAACTGGAAAATTCTGCTAGGTTGAATAAGGCACCTCCCACTTACTCAAAATTCTACAAAGAGTAATTAGGAGCTCAGTACTGCTAAAATCAAACTCTTTTTCAAAATCTTCAGTAGAGGTCAAAAGCAATTTTCTCTATTACACTTTGACCTATTGCCTCCTTCCTGTCACTGGAAACCAGCAAGAAAAACCAGGCTCCAGCTTTATGCATCTACAAATATCTGTATTTTGGTAATGCAACCATGTTCTATTAGTGCGTACCTTCTAGGATGTGCCATTTAGAACTTCTTGTCACCGAGATCTGCCCCCAGCCTTCCCTTCATAAAGCTGAACAATCCCAGCACTCTGGCTCTCCTTATTTCCTATTTGCTTCATCCCCTCAATGATTTTGGTGGCCCTCCACTCTTATAGCTGGGGAGAAACACCAAAAGAAATTTCTGTTAAGTTAATTCTCTAGGACAGGCTGAAGGGAAAAAGCTCTGCAGACTTGGAAAGAGCAGCAAGCAGACTTGATGGAAGCGTCCAAGGAGGCAATGAAATAAAAATCTAGGACACCTCCTTTCATGTAAAGTAGAATGACATGTTAAGAATTCCAAATAGGAATGAGAACAACATGACAACAGCACTAAAAACCAGAAACTCACAGAGAGAACCTCTATGAATGGTTGGGTAACAGTGCACAGAGAAAGGGTCGTTGTTTTTTGAGAACACGGAAATATTCTGGCATGCAAATGAGCCCACAGAGCAACGGGCTCCGCTTAAAACAGTGGGGAAAGTGCCTGACTGGCACTTAGGAACTACAGGGTATGGAGGAACAAGCTCTGTGGGATGATGCAGCTATTAAAGGTGAAACAGATCTTGAGAAATAAAAGGAGAGGAAGAAAAAAAGAATCAAATGCAGAAGACATAATAGATATGCAAAATTGGCTGTATAAAATTGATAACACTGTGAACTAAAATGAGTGCCAGGTTTTAAATGAATCTATTAATGTGGCCTTCCTTGCTATGGAAACAACGGCAGGCAGGATGCTGTTCTAACACAATGCAGCTGGTGCTCGTTTGTAAATAAAAGCCACCAGTAATTCAAACCTTCACAAGATAAAGATCTATGTGGTAAGTCATAGCGATGCAATATTTTAGGTTGTGACAACACAAAAGCCACTATTTAATAGTAATGATCAAATACTGAATTGATATCTGCCCATGAGAAACAGCAGACACAAATAAAATCTGTCGGAGTTGAACTTCAGACAACAGGAGGAGTTTAAAAGTTAGGGAGACAAAGTAAAAGAAAAAAACAAGCAAAAGGATAAAACAAGACATCACAGAAGGGGTTTAAAACAGACCTTAAAGGCCTAATTAACACTTTGCAGAAGCTGGGCAAACACATGGCTTTCAAATGAAATGATTTCTCCATAATGCTAGAATTTTAGTGAGAAAAATCAAAAGTGCTCCATAATTTCTACTCTGCAGTGCTTGGTAATTTCTATTAACTTGCACATAGCTTCCAGTGCTTGATACAGGCAAGCGTCAGTCCACCTCTGTGGCTACATGAAAGTTTAATAATACATTATTAGGTGTATTATTAGGTGTGGTAGGTATTATTAGCTTCAATTAAAATGATTCATCCTTGTAACTTGTTATTGTTATGGAGTATATCTACTTATTATCCCAATAAACTTATTGAGCAAATAATGACCACACTGTGCCAATCACCAGAACTATGATCAGTGATCATTCTCATGGGCAACAGGAAACTCTTGCAAGGACCTAAAACTCTTCCAGTATTTATTTACCTCCGTGTATTGTGAAGGTCTGATGTATGTGCTATAAAACCACAGTTCTACAAAATCTTCTAACAAATTATTATTAGTTTAAATAAGTATTTCTCATGCAAGAGTCACAATAATGAATTACAATACCCAGGCTCTTCCATAAGGAGGGAGGGAAAGAAGCATGAATAAATAAGATAATTAGTTAGACAACTAATCAAGACTAGGCAAAGTCAAAGCAGAGCCACCTTAGAAGGAAGCAAGGGATTTGGAGATCAAGCCCAAGTCACAGTTTAGTATGACCAGACAATAAACAAAAGAGAGAGGGGGAAAAAGCCCCACAAACCAAACAATACTAACCAGGAAAAAACCCAAATATAAATAGTAAAAGAAAAAAGACCCCGATGTTGTCCTACGATAAATAGCTGATAATCAGTTCACTTATCACCTAATCTGTTAATACCCTGTATTTTAGTAGCTTAAAGTAAACCATTGACCCAGTAAATTCATGTCTCAAAACTGGAGAGAGGAAATGGTAATACAGAAATACTGTTCTTAAAGAGCATTTTTGTTCTACAGCATAAAAGTTGCTACCGATCCATGTGAACAGATTTGCAGCAAACGAGCTCGTTTTCAGAAATTAACATTATTTGCAAATGGAACAGCTGTAGGCATGAATGCTCAGATACAGAAGACAATGGTAGATACACCATTACACATATAAATGTATTTTAGCTGAAGTCCGAGTGCAGTGAAAAGCAGTGTGCCTTGCAAAAACTTCTACAACTGCTGGCTTTAATCCATCCTCACAGCCAAACACAGCTAGCAGAAGTGTTTCCATCTGCTTACTGTCATTTGCCCATCATGGATGAGATTAAGAGGAATTTGCAACGCAAAGAGTAACAAAGTGGCTTCTTACGTAGATATTACACGGGTTATCCATTATATTTTCATGGCCAAAGCTTCCTCTTTGGTAAAAGTGTCCTCTTGGTCTAACAGCTAGCAACATGCAATTTTAATTTTGTTTTTTTACAGTGCAAACTCCCATTTCTCTTTTCATAAAGGCCTCTGGGCAAAATTAAAATAACAAGTCCTTGGATTGCTCTCTCCAGCAGCAAACTGTCAGCCATTACCACACTCTCCCTGTAAGCATTTCAGCCTGGTTTCAGAAAGCAGCAGAGCCCACACTGACTTTGTTCTCCTCTCCACTGATGGTTTTGGGTTGGCTGCTCAGGTACCTATGGATCTACCAGCCACAGGATTAACCTGAGCTTTCAGGAGCAGCCCTTCAAAGCTCACAAGGAAATGAGGTCCCTTTAGATAAACATGCCAATGCATGGTGATTGGCAGCACTTACTGAACAAATTTATATAATTTCTTACCTTAAAATAAATAAAATATATATATATATGTCAAGGGAAAAACAGAATAATTACATTTCTTGGAAGAAGACAGTGTTACTAAGAACCACACTCAAGCCCCTGTACCTTACAGACATTTTCTGAGACAGAATTGTTCGAAACAAAACATGCAGAGCGTGATCTGCAGCAAATAATCACCTTAAAAACTAAAAGACATCTGACGCGGTTCTTGCCATCCCACTGTTCTCAAGGTTAAACTGCTAAAGTAAGCTAGTTATTATGGTTATGAAAAGGCACTAAGAATTAGCATGCAACTGCTTCAAAAGACTACGGACAGGGATAGGCTTTGGTTATTACAAATTCATTACTCAGCTGGACTAAAATCTAGTCTGTGCTTTCTGTGGCCATGATGGGGAACACTATAAACAGCAGTAAACCAGCTCTAAATACCTCACTGATACTGGTTTAGTGCGCAGGACAGTCATTAATGATCTGACAACAAAATAATCTGTAGCTTCCCTGTTTCCCCTTCTCTCCAGTCCTGTTTCCTACTGCTTAGGAGCCATCCCACATTTCTGCTCTCAACATATTCACCTCTTCCTCTTTTGTTTAGTTTGCTTAAAAAGCCAAGGAAACTGTGCTGAGAAGCTTCAGCTCGCAGAGCTGCTGCCACTGTGAGGACTTAAGACAATTAAAAACTGTTTCAGATCTTATATTCTGGGAGAACTTTGTAATGGAAAGAGCTTTCACCTTTCCGTAACCCCCTTGGCAGCCGCGAGTTGTGAAGTGAGCAGGCACAGTCCCACTGCTGCTTGAACAGTCATAAGCAAAGTGATGGCCCTGCTGGAGGGTGGTGAAGTGTTAATTGGCAAATTAAGAGAGTGCTGCACTGAGGCGTTGAGGATAAATTGCTGCACTGAATATGCATTTTCAGGGCTTATCGGGAAATGGAGTGGAAGATGTAGAAAAGGCAGCTAGACGTACTGCTGGGGAGGTGGGAGTTACCCAATTTATTTTCTGGTCTGTCTGCAGCAGTCTCTCAGCTCTTGGAGAGTGGTGTGTACTTTCAGGGATATTGTTTAATTAAAGAATAAACTTTATCTGTGAAGGGTTATCGTATTCCCTCTGTGAAACTGTTGAGTTTAAAAGGCCAGTGCTGGGTAGAACAACCAGGATTAAGCACTAAATGCTTAAGTTTAAGGCCGTTTACTTTCCTGACTGCATGGAATACAAATGATAAGAATTAGACTAACAGAGAAGACTGTTGTTTCAGCCAAAAAAGACTGACAGCTCTATTCATTGCCTGTGCTGCTCTAACAGGTGTGTAACATTGACTGTTGTCCTGGATGGCCTGAGAAATATTTCGTTTTGATTTTATTCTGGCACTTGTCATGATTCAAATGTCATTGTTCATGATCAGCCATCTATGTTTCCAGCCACACAAAGTCCAGCTGCCCTCACTGTCTGCAGTGTTTTACAGTGGAATTTATGGCATTGCACTGCTCCTTTGCTACTGGAGAAAGAGTAGGTTAAAAACGAACAAAACAGAGCAGTTCCATTTTTAGTTCAGCAACTTTGGGCCCCCATTGCTTCAGAGGGGTGCGGTTGGAACATCGCCTGTTTTCCCTCGAGGCCAAAATGCAAACCCCAGCTGAACACCTGCCCTTGTTCTCTCTCGGCTGCACTTCTGCCCGTTCATGCTTAACAGGGAAAGGTCATTTGTGCACGGATAAAACCCCAACATTTGACAGCGTAACTATTGAATACTGCTGCATTTCAGACCCGAGAAGTTCAAGACAGCCAGTATGAAGCAACACAGCTCCCCAGCCTCTGCCAAAAAACAGATCAAAGCTCTTTAATATCAGTTATTCAAGAAAAAAATAACATGAATTATTCAATAAAGTGAATTTTTCCCCTCTAAATGAAATATGCTCTTCTGTGATACTTAACTCTCAGATATTAAGCAACGCTCTTCATAAAAACTTTGGCATATCTCTTCCTTTTAAATTACATTCAGATTTAGTTGGATGAATTTGTTCATAATTTTAATTTTCTGCCTTTAGGTTATTTCCATCTTCAGATAACAACACGTATTCTGTGCAAATTTAAAATGTAGTTCAGCAGTGTTCTGTGGATAAAACAGCCTGCTAGACTAGAGTTCCACTATTTGGTATGATGTGCAAAGAAGTCCCATTTCCCATCAGTTCAAACATGGATCAGTGATAACAAGTTTCATACACTTTCCTGCCCTGATTTAAATCAGAACCATGACTCAGCAGATGTAAACAAGTCTTTGAGACATCAAACAAAATATAAGGCACAAGAGACACTTGGGAGCTACTGTTGGAAGCTTCTGGGAAGCTGGAGTTCTTTAGCTTTTTCACAAAGAGTACGTTTAACTGTAAGATTTACGGAAGTTGGAAGTCTGACATTTTTAAATGTTGATAGCTGCTGTCCTTAACTCTGATGACAATTGCCACATGTTACATACAGAATTGCTATAAAGGTCACTGCCACGTGTAAATCAAAGACTGGGGAACATTTGCCAGTTTCACTTTCAAGGTGGTGTAAAGTTGTCACCCTTGGCATTTTTTAGAACATCAGAAAAATATCCTTTTCTCATTCTAACTGTCTGAACATGCAATTGATGGCAAATAATTTTCGGATGTACAAAATGAATGTAAATTAAATAAGTCACATATATTGTATGACTCAGACAGGGAATGCTCAGTAATGTGCCCTGCATAGGGCTGGAGAGTTACTGTCACCCTTATTATTCTACAGTTCTTGATAGTGGCCTGTGCAAAGTGTTCTAAAAGTATTAAATATTTTATGTACATTGTTTGGCTAAGAACTGCCAGAAACTTAAAATGCCTCAAGTTCTCCATATGACAGAATATGAGAACAATTAGAGAATATTAGTTTTTGCTGAAATCTATTTCCCTCTCATACTTGCTCAACATTTCTGCTCAGCAAAGGTTATTTCCTTATTTTTTGCTTGAACAAAAATGGATTTAAGAATGGATTGGTAACTGTATCACATAATATGGGGGAGAAGTGAAGGACTGGGGTTATGAAGGATAAACCAGAGCTGCAGCTGGAGTGATGCTACCAAGGGGCTGACAAGGGAAGGAACAGCCTATAGATGTAGTATATTGAGTCTCTCTTCTTTCCAAGTGAGGTTATTAATTTAAATATTTATCATGTATTGGAAGACAAAATTGTGAATTGGAGTTCTTACTTTCAGATGACCTGCCAAAAAACCCCAAACTGTAGAACCTAGACGAAATGAAAAGAGCCTGATCCAAACTGGACCTCATGGTACTACCTCCCCCAGTGAAATCCTGGAATTTCCAGCCCTTGGTGATACTCCCACAGTTCCCTCCTGTGAATTGCTTTGATGTGCTACACAACCTAAACACAGGTTATAAATGCTGGTTCTCAAGTGGATGCAATTGTTCCAACTGGAAATAGCTGAGTGTTCCCTGGAGGCAGAGCAGAGGATTTGCTTGTGCCGCTTGCATGTGCCAGCACCACACCAAGTCCATGGGCTCCTGGAATTTCCCCACTCAAACTCGACTCATGGCCTGAAGACATGGTGTAAGCGATCTGCAATTATTCCAAGCATCACCTGAGAACACCACAGTTAAAGAAATACTGATCTGTCTGAACATTCGATTGCAACAAGCAATTTAATGCACTGAAAGAACCATCCAGCCTATTCTTTTGCTTCCAACAAAAGAGAAATCATCAGAGCACCGCAAGGCTTCGCAGGCTGCCTGAGCAGGCACATGGTAGCCAAGAGCTGCGTCAGGAAGCGGAGCAAACAGGGACTCATTGAGATGCATTTGGCACAGTGGGAAATGCCGGCACAGTGGGAAATGCCAGCACAGCGCGTTTCACCCAGTGTCCTACTTCAGCTCCATTACAAGTGACACAGCAGCGCTAAGGGAAGCACTTCCAGCTCTTAGAGCCACATTAGGAGCTGGTAATCAATTATTTACTGAACAGAGGCAAACAAAAAGGCTTTCACTAACTTGTGCAGTATTCATCAAAGCCTCGCCTGTTAAGGCAGCTCGGAGAGTTGGGAAACAAAACATTCCACCTTATCTCCAGTTTTTCCACGAAACCTTTTGTAGCTTAATTCTGATCTAATGTTAACAAAAACCTGTGAATCAATTTTGCAATTGCGTTTTGGAGTTACCTTGCTACACCAAAACATATGAAATATACGGAATATAACCTATGGCTTGTTTCATTAATGTACACACTTTGATAACAAAAAATGATGTCTCTACAAGATGTTTCTCTACAAGAATTTTCTAGTGCTGGGTTTGATACCAAGTACAAACCTACCAGATGTTCCACCTTCCATTTTTCTGGTTTTAACCAGTGCATTTTTGGCCTTCTTTTTTTCCCTATTTAAGCTTGTTTACAGCTTTATTACATGTAAAGACCAGTCAGCACTTCCAGTCCTCACTGCAGCATTAAATCATTCATTTAAAATAGTCCTGAAGTTCGCTGCTCTCTAGGACAGTACATTTGCTGCAGTTGAGATGTCTCCTGCATCTTACAAAGCTGCTGCCCAGAGAGGTGGCAGAGGCTTCACCCTCAAAAGTTATCCCAGTTACCTGAGTGGGAAAAACCCAGAATAGCCGCTTCTGATATCAGACCTGCCCCTGCTGTAAGCCAGGCTAAAAATCTCCTCGGATCTCTTTCCACCTTGGATTAACCCGTATTTAGCAAAACAGAGATTTCATTTCCTTCCCAATTTCCATTTGGTTACGGACTGGGAGAAACTTGGGACACACAAACAGTGCACCAAACACTTCGTAGGCAGTAACAAACAACTCTCTGGTGGATTCTAACCAGGAAAATATTCACGCCACAGTAAAATAAACTTCCCAAACAACCCTGGAACCAAAAAGAAAACACAAGCATTTACATATTTTCTCAATCATTTAAAAAAACAACCAAAACAAACGTTCTTTAAAAGCATTATATCAATTTTACAGACAAAACAAGTGGAAGAAAATGAGACCGAAGTGTTCCCAGGATGTAATTTCTGGAATGGTAAGAAGCCCCCAAACTAGAAATGTTAGGCTATGTACAGCACATCATTAAAGCAATGAAAAGGGAAGAGGAGTTATTTTGTTTAAGCATTACCTTTTCTCACCTATATTTGTCTATAATCACCTACTGCTGTTATTTTCTAAAGATTTTTTTTTTTTAACAAAAGTAAAACTGGCACCCAGTTCTTGACTTTGAGAAGAAAGAAGACATTAATTTGTCAAACGCCAATTCTTTCTGGTTCTTCTTGCATAATGGCTATGGATGAATGTCAACCAAAGGAGTAGAGCAGACTAAAATGCACTTTTTGGTTTCTTAAGCATATGAATTCTTGGATGCTTTATATCCTAAACAATGGATTTTTCTTGTTTGTGTGTATTGTTCTTTACTTTCTTTGCTTTCTTTGCTTCCTTCCTTCCTTCCACAAGGTTATGCAAAGGTCCTCTCCAGTAGGAGAGAAGAACAAGGCTGACAATCCACAGAGCCAGCAAACATCTCTGGACTGGCATGGAACAATGCATTGATTTTGTTTTATCTAACTCTGTGGACAACAGAGGATATAAACAGCCTTTATTTTACCTCTCTGGAATCCGAGCACTCTGAACTAGAAAGGCAGCCTTTTAGAGAATGTATACTTAGGCATTTTAATGCACCACACTTTTCCCATCTGTTCCTCCTATACCTCTCCATTTGAAGGCATAGAGATCCACCTTGCCCTTCCAAAACAATTTGTATTTAGTGCCCCCAAAGCTGGAGATTATTAAACACACTTGCTGAACTCTCTCAGTTAGGAATAATATAATTAAGCTAAGCTGGACCACTTGCAGTAATTTAATTTACAGGCATGTCAGGGTGTATCCTGCTTGACTCACGCAAGTTCAATGAATTTATGCTGAACTTCTGAATCACTGATTAGTTGGAGCAATCATGAGAACCTTTTGGCTGGCAGGGAAGCCTTAGCCCAGACAAAGCAAAGGAAATCCAATACTGACCTGGTGAAGGCACGGAATGCATTGTACATGAGAGGTAATGCATTTAAAATGCCTGGCATCTGGCCAGATGAGAATTATACATCAGTCCTGCTTCTCATAAGAATCAACCTTACTTTCAAACCTGAAAGTTGCCATGGTTATTACAGGCAGCATCCACATTAGAAATCTGCATCCCTTGAATTTCAGAACCTTAATGAATTTTGACCACCTTAAATTTGCAAGAGCCACATTTGCCTGCAGCCTGAGATGTGTGTACTCATCCATTTCAATGTATGCATTTTAAATCGGCTCAGTCTTCCTCAGGCATGGAAGAAGATTACAAGTGTTGATTAGGACGAAGTTGTTGCCTATCCATGATACAACGAGACTCTGAAAATCAAGCACTTCTCTATAAAATTAGGAGACAATGGCAAACAAAGGATAGACTAATGGCTGGCATTGAATAATGGGTTATTTAAGAATTATATATGTGAATTACCAGCAATGCTGAGGAATGCAGGGCTACGCTAAAGCAGAAATCCAGGAGTGGAAGGAAGGATAAGACCAGATGAGGAAAACAAGAAAATACAAACATTTAAAAAGGACCTTTTCTGCCCCCCAAAACTGGTATATTTACTTGTGTTTATTGCCTAATACATTCCTCACTTTTATGCATTTTATTGTGGCAGAAGCCCAAAGGGCTGGTTACTATATTAAAGAAGAAGTTTTGCTACCATCATCACCCCTCAAAGAAAATAAAAGGAGTGGACTGCTGTTATACAACAGCCTGGAACAATTAGAACTTCCTCATACTACCTGCTGGACAAGCATAAGACTTGATAATCTAGAGTTATTTAACAGTGGTTATGAGGCACTTCAAATGATCAACTTCCAGCCAGAACCAGGATTGTCTAACTAGGATTAAGTCTCAGTCACTGAAAAGTGTCCCTTTGCAATAAACTCACTTAACTCTTAGCCAGGGAGAAGTGAAAGTGTCTTCTCATTAAATACCTTTGTGACAGTTCACATAAGAAACATGAATTCTCTTTTGTCCCTTTCTTTTCAATCTAATTAATTACTCATGTAGATTTTATCTGCGCACACACAGAGAGAAGCATTACAGACTTCTCAAATAACTCAGCAGGGTAAATTATGTGTTTTACGAGAGAAACAGACACTGATGAATGTCAGTCACATATTGAAAATCCCTTCCAAAAAAATTCTGAAAGCCCTAGATACAAATCCCATCATGGTTACATACTTCATATTTTCCTGTCACTCGTGGGCAAGCGTTCTACAGGCAGTTCTCCAACCGAACAGGCTGTAATCCAAATCACTCTGTGCATTTGTTTTTAAGTAGATATATTATATAGTCAGAGAATGACAGGGAAAATGCAGTTGTTCTACGTTGTCAGTACTAATTCTGTTTTTCTGTTTTCTCTTATGAACTACTCCTCAGATCACACTAAGTCTGCTACAACCTAAATATACTTTCAAGATTTCCCGATAGGGTGGAGTGGAGCTGTAGAAGAACACGCAGTTTTATATTTTTCATCTATATTTATTTTTCCTTCCTTCCCTCCTCTGTGGAGGAGCCTCACATGGCTCCCAGCAGGGGTGTTTTACCGTGGCTGTACGGTGCCTCTCAACAGACAAATGCTATGGCCATTCAACCCTGAATATGTACCAACAGGAACAACTTGATTTCATGGAAGAGGTAAAAATAGGAATGTGATTTCTAAGCATGCCACAGTAATAAAATAATCTTATTAGATATCATACATACCAAAGAGCATAATTAATTTTCTTGAGACTTCCTTAAACTTACTGTTGTCTATTTACAGCCAAATCACCAGCAGCAGACTGTGCATCCCAACTGCATCATCACAAGTTCGCAGTATACTGCTCTTAGCATTACTTCTACTGGAAACCCAGTGAGAGATTATTGACGTATTTTTCGAGCTTATTCTGAAGTAAAACAAGTCATGACACACAGCAGCAGATGACACACAGTCCTTGGACAGTTGCCATCCAGATGTGTACAAGAGACCACCATACTTTTGCCTTTCAAAACATGAGTCTTTACTTTCTGAACCCGTAATTTTAAATTTTCCCAGTTTTATCCTCTGTTTTATACAGCCACCACAGACAGCGATGTTGCCTGTATGCAAATGTAAAAAGATGAAGCATGGCAGCCTCAAAAATGCACATCCTCACAGACAGCAAATCTGTGGTAGACACAGATAAAACAACTTCTGAACTGATACACCCCGTGAACCTTTGGCATCCTCAGAGGACAAACATCATCTTGGATCAGGCTTGCAGACTGAAATTCAAGGAGGAGTTCATGCAGAATGGTTACAATTAACTTACAACTCACTGCTCATGAAATGACTATTTTATCATCTCTGGGATTAAATTCCTCGCAGCAGAGGGTGAAAACTAGAAAGCAGTTCTGGCAAGGACAATGTTAAAGAAAGATACAGTGTTTAAAGAACTCTAACAGAAACTAAAGAAATCACACGTAAATTGTGTTTCTGTAAAACAAACTCGCCCAAGGACAAGGATTTAACCTGATTTAGCGTAGCTTGAGGATCAATGCCTTCTAATGTATTATTCTGTCACTATAGATTGGTGGATTGATCACATCTTGAGCTGAGCTTTACTTGCCAGCGAGCCCCAAGTCATCTGTCCAATTGGTTTCAGTGGCACACAGACAGCAAGCACTAACCAGATGTGATCGATATCCCCTACAGTGCAACAGCTCCTGTGTTTAGCCTGCTCCAGACTTCACGACTGACAAATCACTGTCAGCACCACTTAGTACTGATGGCTCAAGTGGGGCACCATGCAAAGCATGTCTAGCAAGGCTGGCTCAAATGGCACACCTTGGTAATGTGATATTTGTGTATTTCCCTGCCAGTTTTGCTCCAGCACAAGAAAAAGGTCTCTGCCAGAAGAATCGTGCAAGGAAGATGTTACTTGGATGCTCAAGTTTTCAGGCTCAGCTTTTTGATATTACTGCTGCACTAAAAATGTCTGTTATTGTAAGTGTATCTCAACCCCATAGTCAAAATCACACAAGAAAAATGCTTTATTACTAGAATATTTCCCCACCGTGTATTTCAGAAGAGATGTAAATAGTACCTCCCAGGCTGCCCTGTACCACAGGTGTGAACAGGTGATGGTAGTGAAAAGGGAGAGGAGCAGCAAAACTGAGACAAAGTTACTAATCTGCCAAGCTGCTTCTTGGCATTTGTCCACAGCATCCCAAACTCAATCTGCTACAAGAACTGGACTCTTACACAACAGGATCTTGATGTGGCTTTTGCTTTGGCTGTGCTACTCGGAGGCTTGCGGTGATTGTTATTTTGATTTACAGAAGGCAAGGGCAGGCGAGGCAGCAGCTTTCCTCCAGCTACTCAGAATCACAATGGAGCTCATGCTGTCACTGGAGCAGCAGTGGGCTTGAGGAGAAAAGGCTTTGGTGACCTAATTGAAACATCTTCAATTAACTGAAATCCCAAAGCTGAGGGACTTACAGTGACATCAGCACCCTTATATAAATCTTGAATGAGCTCTTCTAAAATCATATTTGCATTCTTGGGTTTTAATATGATGAATTTTGATCACCACTGTCAGGAGTCCCTCAATTTTTTCTTTTTCTTCCAAACATCTTTTCAAAACCAAATCACCACAGACCTCATATCTTAGGATGATAAATCAGATAGATTTTTTTTGCCAGTCACTCATTTCGTCTGCCCTCAAATGTGAGATGTAACTCTTCAGATATGGCTCCATACACGAGCGGTCTCACATTAGAGGCACTAGATTTAAAAGAGCCAGATAGAGAAACTAGATTTTAAATTGCCAGGCACAGAGGAGAACCTGCAATGCTGGAGCCAATGAACTCTGGGCCTCTCACCACAGCCAAATCCAAGTGTTCCAGCACCCAACCAACCAATAGCTGGCATCCCCATCTTCCAGCCGCACGAGGCTGGTTCCAAGGGATGACCTGGCAACAAACCACATAGGAGCTGACAAGCACAACAAAGTAGCTGCTGACTACTAACCATGGCAATCACGAACTCCTCCTAGGATCAGTTCCATTGGTAACTACCAGAAATTTGAAAAACAATATAGGCAGAGCTTAATTTTTGCTGCCTTCCTCCTTTCTTCAACTGAGGGGCCTTTAGAAGCTTTGGAAGTCTACTCTGTGTCAGCTGAAACCACCTGTGTTCCCTTCTAGTTTTTGGTGATGTCTCCAGGAACAAAGAAAGATGTAAAGCGTCTGGTTTAGCTGTAGCACATCGGATGGCAAAACAACGCAATTACACAGCTTCTGTCCCTCCTAAATTGTGTGATAAGAAATAAAATGACATCTTACATACATTAAACATATTTTTATGGAACACTTTTTCCTTTTTGTGAACTGATCTCAAAAAATAACATAAGGATCATACAAAATTGCTGATGGAGAAGACTACCCACCACTAAGCCATCAGCTCTTGCATCTTATGTTTTCAAATAAAAGATGCTGTGTAGAAGTGATTGCCTTGGAAGTTATTGGTACATTTGAATGCAAACTACCAAACCATGAAAAATGAGGCATCCATTTGCTATAAAAATAAATTAGGAGGCAATACTTGGCTGGCAAAGCCATTTGAGTACCACAGTTCATAACTATTCATGGTACCCTTAACAGATGTCTTTGCTTGTACTGTGAGCAGCCTTTTGATATTGTCGTATTCAGCAGTACTTTATATTTAAAGTGAGTGCAAGCAACTTTGTTTTAGAATATAATAAAATCTTGCCTGATGCAGAAATCCCCAGGGAAATTATACAATAATGTTACCTACATAACTAATTTTCTTCTTATAAAATCATGATTCCCACTACACTTTTAGAGCTATTCCAAGTATTGTTTAACATCACCATTTCCATGTTAATATCTCAATAAATCACAGAAATACAATACTTCATGTGAAAAGTGAGCCATACATTTGGGACCATAAGTTTTCCTTTCTAAATTAAAAGGGGAATGAAACTGATGCTGAATGTACTCTATGTTGTTCAAGGGTAGCAAAAGTACCCAAATGCTCCTAACAAAGCAAGGATGCACGCTGTGCACACACACTCACACCAGGTATTGCGGAATATTGCTGAGCTCTTTAACTCTGTGCCAGGAAAAATGGGGAGCTGGAAAAACAACCCACACCAGAGGCCCTTCAGAGATCAGTCAGCACTAAAAGTAAATGGTTCACCAAAATGGACTTTCCCACCTTAAAACACTCGTGAGATTGCTATTTGCTCTTTTGAATGAGGATTATTTGGAATCAGTACTGGAGCAGTTGAAGGCACTCCAAAACTCTCATACTTCTTAAAAATATTGAAATAATGGTGAGTGATTTCATGCCTTGTGCCTTAACCAGTACTGTGGTGCACCAGCGAGCTACTCCTCACTTCAGTAAAACCTTCCGTTGTTAGCTACACTCACTCCATTCCTGTGTCCATCTGTGTGCAGTTTTTATACAATTAAAATAAAGTCTTGATTTGGGATTAATTGACCCCCACCCCCTTCAGACCCTCATTGTAACTCCCATTCACTGCATACACATTTGTAGTTAAAACATGATTGTGCACTTTCCCTACAGCTCCTCATCATAGCTCCATTCATCAGTGCGTTTTTCCAGGCAGGATTCAGTTGAGGAAAGCTTCAAACAAATAAGTAAAGGAACGAAAAACTGTACATAAATAAAATAAACATATTTTATAGTTATGGAAGACAACATGCATGCACTTTACTTAGCTTCCGTTTCAGTTTTGTTTAAAATAATTTCCAGCCCTGTGGACTCTGCTGATCATCTCTGTGCTACTTTATACAAACCCACCACAGCCATTCCGTCAGATTTTACTTAGACACCATTTTTCCCTTTCTGGACTTAAAAAATAGCAGACAAACGCCAATTAGGATGTTCCTGGATTATGTGTGAGGAAGACAAAAATAATTCGAGGATTTTACCATTTGTATAATAGTTTTGGTTTTCAATACACTTTTTTCTAAGTATTTCTTTAAAATAAAAAAATCACCTTGATCTAGCGGTAGAAGGACTCCCTACTTAGGTAAATTACTTCCATTGAATATGAGGAAAGCTGAATAATATCTTTCAAAAGCAAGGAGTTTTGATGGAATTATTGGAATCAAGTGGACTCTTGATTATTTGCAAACACAATTGTTTTCTAAAATAAAAGAAGCCATATGCAATAACTATTAATTCCACAGTAAGAAAAAAAATGCTGAAATTAGTGTGATAATTATGGCTAAACAGTAGATGGGTGATTAATACCATGGACAGGGAGAAAGACTCTATCTTTAACCGATGCATAATGCCTTGTGATGTAGATGGTGTTTCTTGCTATTTCCATAAACCATCCTGTTTGTTTCTCCACAATGAGCTTGAAAACACTCGAGAAGTGTGAAATCAGCATAAAACCAGGTCTGGTGGAGACAGGACTGGGCACAGGGGTACAGCTGTGGGTGCCCAGGCTTGAGCCTTCCTGAAATTCCCAGCCCACAGGCAGAGGGTATCTGGATGGGGGTTCCCAGAGAGGATTCTCAGGACAAGGATGGCAGTTTTGTGCCTTCCCTCGCAAGCCAAAACAGTTGGCATTCTTTTCCTCAAAGAGCTCTTATTCCTCAGCTGTCTAAATTCTCAGTGGCAATCTGGCAAGGAATTTGGTCCAAATGCTTTCTGGTTAACCAAGCGGGCTGTGTCGACTGACATCAGGCTTGGCAGCTGCCTGAAAGCATCACATAATTTCTCTTTCCGTCAACTATTTTAAGAACTCTTCCCCACCCATATTTACCCCTGTGAATACTAATTAAATTATTGCATATTATATTTGATGGTATACTAATTATGGTGTCAGGCAATGGCACATTGATACACAGCAATGAGGGTGTCAGGCTTACTGGCTGCTTTTTTGAAGCTTGGAAAGGTCTGGATGTCATTCACACCAGCTGAGGGATTTTTTGAAATTAGGAAAGCTTTTTTGTGTGTGTGTTAAAACAATTTCTCACCTAACTAGAGCATCACATCTTGTGAAAATGGCAGATTTAAGTTGGACACGGTGATGCAGCCAGGAAAGTGGGGAGCTGCGAGGCCTTGAGCAACCTGCCAACATCCTGCACCAACCCAAGCAGTTTCCCTCTTCTCTCTGCCTGTAGGCCTTTATTTTCTGCCTGGAATCAGGCTGGTTTCATTTCACCACGTGTGTTGGTTCTTGTTCAATAAGAGAAAGCAGCACATTATTGATAGCTAGTTACACAAGTATCACAAAGCAAGATCAATAGTGCTTCCAGCACCAGAAACCATGAGGCACAAATAAACCTGCCTTTAAAGCTCTCTAAGCCTCACAAAAGGGATATTTAAGTGTACAACATCAAACTTAGAGTCTTCATAGTGTAAGATCTTAGACATAGTGGTCTGGATCATTTATATATCAAGGTAATATAGATAACTTGACTGGAAAAGAAGCTAAGCACAAATATATTATTTGTGCTTTACACAAAAGCACTACAAGTGAAATCTGACCAGAAAAACCACACCCTGGCTCCAGGTTTATTTACATTTCCCACAGAAATGATCTGAAACACTATATATCATGCTATTCATCAGAAGTAAACATTCTCATAAAAATATTTCCCTGATAAAAATAGTCTAAGCAACAACCATTGGGAAAAAAAGGATTAAAAATAAAAAGAAACAAAACGCCTACACCAGAACCTAGGTGTTCCTGAATTTTTTCATTTTTTCATGAGAACCTGAATTTTTTTTTACATTAACTTGCAGCATTTTGCAAGCATCAAGATCACCAAAACCAATATATACAATGGGAAAATCAAAATAAATTGTTAACCTCAGTTGATAAGAGTATAAAATAAGTAGGAAAACAATATTCAGGCAAATTACTCAGAGATGTAAGCACATATTTACACTTGACCCCAAAATTATTCAGGACTAGAGATGCAAGAAACATGCCAAAAAAAGGATGATCCATTTGAAATAGGATGAGAGCTTGTACACTGAAGCCAAGCAAATACCACACTTCATATTAAAATGAATGTCAAACCTTAAGTGGTTGTTTTCCATTCCACATTTATACCCTCAAGTCCCAGTTTCTGGTCACTTGCAGTGACCAGGTATTCCCTTCCCACTGCCTGTTTTCCCCATATTATTTCTGTTTTCCTTATGCCATTTTACCTACACTTGGGTAGGTCTATCACTTTTTAACGCCCAGAAATTTCATCTTGTTTTTTCCACTTCTTCCCTTTCCATACATGTGGGGCCAGCAACCATGAATCACACTTGTTGCTTTGTCTATTTAGACGAATTACTTCACTCTGGTATCTTTTCACCCCTCTGAGAACTCCATTTTCTGGTAGCTTCATTTTCCATCATACAGACATTATTTACAGAAAATCCTTTGTTGATCATCTGAATTAAACAACACGATATTTTCCCACTCAGCATATTTGTATCCCAGCTGACAAACTCAGCAAGTTAAGAACTCACCAATCTCTTTCTGGAGTCAGGAAACCACCCTCCTTCAGACAAATCAAGCAGCTAAGGTACTCATAAGACAACATTCTGCTTGGAGGACAAATTACAGGATTACTGTTCAAAGAACAAAAAGAGAAGAAATCAAGCAACATAACCAAACTTTATACACCCGATATTTGTAAGAGTCAGTGAAAAGCTACAGCTGGGTCCAATTCTGTAGTGTTTAAAAACAATCAAGGTGAAATGAGAGACAGCAGGAAGTTGTTTTACAAACTGAGGATAAAAAAAGGATTTCTCTGAAACAACCGTCACATGAGCTCACTGTGCTTCTTTTCAGCCAAGAAGCACTTATGACGTGTGTTCTACGTGCATCTGTCTTTGATGACCACAGGGATTTGGAAGCTCTTCTGCCCGCTGACATTCTGCTGGTTTTTGTTAGAACACATTCACACTTGTGCCAAGCAGCAAGCACTCACCTGTCCGCCTGCTTTTTCCAAGGTGAAATTTAAGTTGGAAAGGAGAGGCATGTCCTGTGGAAAACTAGTCTTTCTTCTGGAGCTCTCTACCATAGAGAGAGAGCAGGAGAGACTGGAAAAGAGAAATGCAAGGCAGAAAATGGAAAAGGGAGAGAAAGGTTATTTCTACACCTCTTTCTATATACATATTTTAGATCTCTATTGATACAAAACTTCTTGTAGCTTCTAGTGGAATGTCTCCTATAATTCTTCTGTAACTGCAGACTTCAGAGCCATGGCACATAGTGTTGACAAATATCTATGCAACATAGAATTGAGGAATAATTATTTAATTGTAACATCTTCAACTGGATCTAATAAAAGACAGTAGTGTAAATCTGCTTAATAAACATACTCTAAAGCCAACCATAACCCCCCAAATTATTTTAAATTGCTGTGTGCCTTTTAGCGAACATAATTGTCACTCTTTATTTCAGTTGCTGTCCTGGTTGAACAGGCTAAGCTGGCAATTAATCGTTTGTGTGCCATAACATTCTGGAACTCATTGCTACAGATTTGCTCCTGACTGATGGTATAAGAAATCCTTCCCTCTGTAATGAGCATAAAAGATTAACCAAAACATGTTCATCTACTTTGTTATGCATCCTGGAGGGGAGAAAATTCTACCATCATGGTCATTTACATTGTTATTCAGGTGTTAACTGAGCTGCTAAAGAAACTTTTCAAGAGGGGTCAGAATATTTTGCTCCAATATTTCTGAGCTTATAACCGTGCATGATCTGAAATTTTAGCATTCTACATTTAACAGCTTGGAATTCCTTTCAGTCATGATACCCATGGAGAGAGGGTCATCCAGATTCTGCTTACTACCATAGGCAGAGACGTGTCTGATTATACTTGCATTAATTTTTACTCTCTCTGAATAATTCAAATTCTTTGAAGACCTCTAAATCAAGGCTGCTGTTTGCTTTTTATTAAAGACAAAAGAGATACAAAGTCGTTGCAAATAATCTAAAATTTCACTCTCTAGCTGTTGTATCCAGGTCTTTCTGAGGCTTAAAATTGATCAATAGAAGCCGATTAAACATTTATTACATCACTCAGATCAGAACACTGCATTCCAAGCTCTGTCGGTATTTCCTTGCTCAATCTCAGTTTCCAGGGGTTTATTACTCCATTACCAATATCTCACTGAACCCTCATAATAATAGGGGATTATGTCTGAAACTTAATTTGTTCAATTCTTATTGATAGCACTTAATGGCACGCCCCAGTTTCTACTCTACTGGCAGATAAAGAAAATGCACTCTGGGAATTTCAAAGAGAAAACACTTTAGAAACAAAATTCTATGTAATAGCATAGAAAAATAATCCAAATATCCTTGAAAAGGCCTGAAGTCTCTTTTTGGGGACAAAGCTGCAAAATGAAGCAGCAATCACAAATTCAGTGAGCTGGTGGGGTGTCTCTAGAGCCTCTGGTAGAAGATTCACAGCTGTCACTTTCTAGCAGAAAGCAGGATCAGTTCCTCTGGGGAAAACAGGCATCACTTCCCAGGAGATGTTATGCACTGAGACTACACATGACATTTGTGAGTCTTGTAACAAGCCTGGATTCATCTAAGCCAAAGCAACTGACAGAGAAACAAATGTGCATTTGCTCTAAATGTACTCTTTTACTTCTCCTTAAAACATGACAACAAATATATGTTGGATCAAAATAAATCCAGCTGATCAGGCTGACACGTAGAAAATGTATAGTCTGCCATGTGAGCAGAGCTCTGGAGCTATAGGAGTGACTTCTTCCTTTTAGCAATGGAAATAGTTGTGGCCGTTGCCAAGAACTGGGGAAAATTTCCGCTCTCCTCTACAGGGGTGTTTCAGATCCTGCATCAGCAGTAAGGATCTGAATATTCTCCTGAAGATGCTCTGAAGAAATCAGAAAAAACCCCACATTTCAGACAGGGAAGATGCCCTTACAGAAGAGAATTTCACCACAGTAAGGCAAATATTTATTCTTAGAGGCTGATCAGGAAAAAAAAGACAGAAAGCATCATTGCCTGTTGGATGAAGAAGTTTATCAGGCATGGGTATAACACAGCTTATGAAAAAATAATACAAAACACAGCTTAATGCCCATAAATATATGCCACGATTGTATTAGAGTTTATAGGGGATTGTATTAAAAATAAACTTTTTGAACACACTGTATTTTATTAACTAATTTCAAAATAATTGCAACACAGGACATCTGATAAAGTCTGTATACATGCCAACAACTTCTACTTTTCAATGCTGATGTAAAAATGGAGGGTAAAAAAGCCCTCTTCCATCAATAAGACTTCACAGATTTCTAAATGCAATACTGAGGGAATAAAACTGGAAGGAGTCCCTAAAAATCGTAAGTTCTGCATGCAGCACAACAAACAGAGATTTTATGCAGAATAGCCATAAAGGTGCTTTGTTTTAGTGTTCTACATTCTCACAAAGTTTTTATGTTTGGATTTATAAATGGATCCTGTATATTTACATAGGGAAGCACAACCCCACTGCTATTCCCAAATTCATCCTAAGCCCAGGTGCAAATTTGGACCCTGCACTGCCATGTGCTGTTATTCCATCCATGTTCCATTCAATTACTCACGATATCCTTGTGAATGCCTTTCTGCAGCCTTCGTCTTTTCTAAGTGATTTAACTACAAATGCTTCCCTCAACAGCTACACGAGTTATTTTGTACCATGCTATGCTGAGGAGTTGTGAGTTTGCACAGATTCCAGCCTTTCCTGTGTCTTTTTTATTGCAAAATGGAAACATATGGCTCAGTTTCAAGTGTCTAATTGACAATATCTGCAAGTGCTGTTGAGAGGTTCAATTGTATGTGTAACATCTGATAATCTGATTGTATTTTATTTAAGACTCAAGAGTACTTCAGATGTCAACAGATGGCAGCAGATATTCTTTAGTGAAAAGAACCAACCCAGTAATTCTATTTCTTTTAAAGGGTTGTCTTGCCATTTATTGAGGGAGACTTTGAACATAGGGACTGGAATGAAATGAAATGAGTAAAACTTCAGCGGTTGAAAAAGACTAAGAGTGGATGGGTTTGCTTTGTTCATCAAGTTTTGGTTAATTACAGATGTGTCTCATGCAGGACACACGTATTCCATAATCCACTTGCTATATATAGGCACAAAACTGTATACCCCATCATGCAAAGGAAATTGCCTTAGTGAAGGGGATAGGCTTCCCAGTTCCACTCACTGCAGATGAGTTTACTACTGTTGTAGGATTATAGATTGCCATACAAACTCCAAGTAATTTTGATTATTTAGCTCTCTATTTGCCTCAAGAGAGTTTTGATGTCCACAAATAATAGTAAATCTTAATTGCTTCTTTTGATTAAAAACACCTTGGATAACCAATGGATTTAGTTGGAGCAGGAGATGAGTTAAACTTTAAATGCAGAGCAAAGACCTTTTGCTCGTCTTATAATGGAAAGGCATTCTTACTGATGAAAACATGAAGTGTTTATGTTCTCACAGTTATTTCAGACCTTTTATCTGTGATTTTTTTCATAACCACTCTAAACCACAAGCCACTTCAGCTTTTAATATTAATGCTTTCACAGGAGTGGAAAGAGAACGAAGCAGAGCATTGCATTGTTTGAGAGATGTGTTCCTCCAATCCTAGTTTATTAATCTTAACAGAAAACACCTTTTTTGAAATGATGCATTTCATTATAATGAAAGAAAAAAATGAGAATATTCTTTGAAATGGTCCTTGAATTCAAGGTGTGCTGTGAGCAAAGTATTCCATATATCCTCAGCTCCTGCATGCATTCCCGAATTGCCATCTGGTGTGCATATATTATGCACTTGTATAATAACATGAAGAGCTAATATTGTTTTAAAATATAAGTTATGAAAGTTCAGTAAAATATATCCTAGCTGACAACTCATTTTTCCCAGCAGCTTCCGAACAGACACGTTTATATTCTCTTAATCTCGTATTGTGGTGTTCAGAAAGGAAGATGTACAGCGTGAAAATGAATTGAAGAATAGCTGCCTTTCAGCCCTGAGAACATGACTGGCAGCAATAAGATCTAAGGTGACTATAAAATCCTTTTGAAGCCTTCTCCCTCCTTCTGTTCTGCTGCTGCCTGGTTTTTTCAATGAACCAAGTATTTGGTGGAGGTTTTGACCAACGGATGAATTTTGCTGGAAGTCCATATGGATTCCATATAGATCCATGGGATCCATATGGATTTTGTGGATTCTTAAAAGATGAGTAAGAGGGAGATAACATAAATGAAATTCTGTTATCCTTATAATGAAGGTAATGCATATCAAAAAGGCAGAAACTACAACTCCACTCAACTACGTCAGCTCAACTCACCTAACCTTGACTTGACAAAGCCATTTCCATACTGGTGGGGATTTTTTTCTTCTAACTTTTCGGTGAAGGGACAATAAAATTTACAGTGCAAAATGAACTGAGTTCCTACTCGCAGAGAATTTAAAATAGTAGAAGGAATTACAGCTTTTTCAACAGTGCCTGCTCACCATCCTCCATTGCACACACACACGGGATGTCGGGTATGATGTGCTTTTAACATTTTTTGAAGCAAATCCTCCATAGAAGTGATATGTCTCTTGGTAGGTGCATAGAGAGATTACTGATAGTATTCAAAAACAAATTGTATTTCATACATATCCCTTTTCATCTTCATTCAATTCTGGTATTCTTGAAAAAAAAAAAAAAAAGAGTAATTCAAGCCTTTTACAGTATGAGCACAATGTTCCCTTTGAGAATGTGCATATAAATGGAAAAGAGAAGAAAAAAGTAAAAACTAGTTATCTGGGGAAACATTAATGCATTTAGCTGTGGTTATTGTTCAAACACAGATTCTGCTGCATACCATTATGTAAAATAATAATATCATTTTCCTTTTAAAATTGCAAGAATTAGAGATTACAATTAAGGCAGTGTTTTGACCTCCCAGTTTCTCATGATTCAAACAAACCAACACAAAAAAAAAGATTCCCACATGTATTGTAGCAGATTCATTCATGCATCAGCAAAAAGCAACTTCCCACCAAATCCAGTATCTCAGCCCTTCCCGCTTAGCTTTTCTTCAGCTCTTTTCTGTGCTCTAGAAGACATTCCCATGTTTCTTACTGGCCTGACAGAGAAGGATCCCAGGATCTCAGGATCTCTAGAACTTGCCATATAGACTTCATGTGGCAAATTGTCATACAGACTATATGTAATGCAAGTAGAGCTTGTACCTGGGGAAAGAGGTTGCTCGCTGTTTGTACTGTGACAAGGGAATCTCAATTCAAATAAATCTTTTACATTCTTCCATTCCCCTGGTGGGGTGGGATGGGGCAGTGAGCAAGTGGCTGCATGGTACTTACTTGCCAGCTGGGGTTAAACCACGACTGTTCATATTTAATAGTCTCCTTTCAGATCCCTTATTTATTCTTTCCTGTTCTGAAATACACGGAGATTGATTGTTTTGGGGGGCAAATGTTGTCAGATGAGTTTGAGTCTTTAAAAATTCACCAGAAAACAGCAACTGTTCTTCTTCAATGTGAAACATTTACTCTACCAAAGGCATCAAAGCTGAGTTTCGTATTTATTTCAATTCAGGTCTGCGTTAGTGATATGACCCGTATGATGAAGCAATGCCACACCAATGCTGTGGAAAACGCTAAAATTCTGGAAGTGTGAGGTTGTCCAAAGGAGCCAGGTCAGTCTCATTTGAATTTTCAAGTAGGACCTGGAAGTGATAATTGCTTGCACTCATTTAGACAAGGAAATGAATACTGATTATGACTGGTCACAAGTGCTTGTACAATTATCCTGCTTAATTAGCACTTTCCTGACT
Source organism: Dasyornis broadbenti (assembly GCA_013397935.1). Lineage (NCBI taxonomy): Eukaryota > Metazoa > Chordata > Aves > Passeriformes > Dasyornithidae > Dasyornis > Dasyornis broadbenti. The sequence goes on from VZRN01006152.1 coordinate 331,366, forward strand.
GGAATACACACATCCAGCCAATGATTTCACATTCTCAACCTGAGAGCAAATGAACTCCTGCCAGTTGCAGATGTTTAAGTCTGTCCATCCTCCAAACAGTCTCAGCCCACAATTTCAGAAATGTTGCTCTAAATCTGCTAATTCAGGGCATGTGAGGTTTTACAGAATTCATTATTTTGCTAAAATAAAGATTTATTTTCTTATTTACTATCCTGCAGAAGAGTCAGGCACAGAGATTAACATGTGGAGTATGCATGTGGACAACACCCAGCACTCCAGTTGTGGCAGACAAATGTTCTATGAATAGCTAGAAATTCTGGTAGTATGGAATCACACAACCTATTCCTGAAGATCAGTAAAGAGGAGATATATCAGTGTCTGCATCTGGAACTCACCACTGTCCTGGAATGAAAGATTTTCCTTTTCTGTCGCATCTTTAATACAGAGGTCACTGCTCTTCTAATGTCTTGCCAACTGTAATTAAAAAAAATACATTAAAGTAACAGGATATGGCTGAAAAACTCACTATTTCTCTTTGCTTCTGCTTGTATTTGAGCAATTAAGTTATTCAGAAAGCCTCTCCATCAGGGCACAGAGCACAAGCACGTGTCGAAGAATAAAGAGTTTGTGAGCTGTTCAATCAAAGAACTGCCTCAAAAACTAATTTGTTAGAGATACAATCTGAAAAATTACCATCCACAAACTAGAATGTTTCAAAGAATATTCCCATCCTTTCCACTAGTGTGTTGGAAAATGCAGAGAGGTAAAGAGCTGTTCTGAAGCCACAGACAGAACGGAAAAATCTTGAATGACAGCAGATGCCTGATTTACTTTTGAAACCATTTTAAACTTTTTGTATACTTTTAGTATATGTATTTCTTCCTCCTTCCCATCCCTCATATGTAAATACAGTAAAAGAAGGTAGAAGGAGTAGTTTTGAACCCAGGATAATGGAATGAGTGTGTGAGAGCAAGAAAACTCTATGGAGTCCTAAAAAATGGTAAAGTACCTGGGCAGATATTAATAGTTTTGAAAAAGAAAAACAATATTTACTATAAATTAAAAAAAAATATATAACTGTGACAGAAGAAACCAATTCTTATGTTTCAGACTCCTTTACTTTTTCTGCTGAGCACTTCTGTTAAACTTAGGGAACCTTTCACAGCCCATTTATTTTATTGTTCTGTTAAGCTTATGGAATTTTTTTTAAGCAGTGATTCAAGTAGCTTTTTAAACTTACCTAAATAGTGCATCGAGTACATTTCATAAGATGAACAAGCATTCTCTGCTATGAATTAGGCAATTCTGAATGTTTATTTGCAATTTCACCCAAAATTGTACTTTTGAAAGTTTCAGACAGGAAGCTTCAATACAGCCTTTATGGAATCAAGCATGAAGGCATGTGGTGTCTGTGTGCTGTCCACTTGCGTATGGTGCTGGAAGTGACCTCGTGAAACCACATTTAGCAGTGGAAATGGTGATATTTGAGCAAGGAGCAGCTGTTGTGAGAATAAAGATCAGACCTTTAGGGCGGTAGAGAGAAGAGGATGGGGAATCCTCCACCTTCTTTTTGCTAACACTGAGGAAAATATTGTAATAAAAAAGAACGTGGTTACCTTGTTTCCCTACAATAGGAGCTGATACTTTAAATGCTGCATACATTAATTGATGAACAGGTAGACTTCAATACCTGAGGCAAATTTATCCATTTCAGGTGTTCCAGTGAGGAGCACCAAAGAGAAGTACACGCAGAGCAACAGTTCAAGATTTGCTGTCCATATCCCAGTTACTAAAGAATCTGCTTGGAAACTTCCTCTTGGTAGAGAGAAACGTGTTGGTTCCACCTAAGCTGACTCATGCACATTTTAGGGAGTGAGCACACAGCTAAGAAGGCCCTGGATCGGGAAGGCAGCCAGGAAAAGAACCTGCAGGACCTATAGCATCAGTGTCTGCTGCCTTTTCACAGAACCTATGGCAAATAATCCTGGGGAGGATTTTATTTCTTTTGCTCCAAACCTGAACATTTCCTTATTCTTTATAGGAGGAGGGTTTACAGATGTAAAAAGTCACAGATTCTTTCCATAAAACCATTTGCTACCATAGCAGTGACTTCCAAATCATGTCTACAATAACTAAAACCCAAATTCACTTCCAAAACTCAAAAATGCATTAGACATGGCTTGAAAACTGAGGTCTGTGTGAATTGCTGTTGTCTTCTGCTTTTTCAGGAAGCTAATAGTACCACATTTCTTATGGTTCTGTGCTCTGATGGAATATGCCATGATCTGGCTTCCATTTACCATCACTGTCTTGACTTCCTATGGTCACTGAAGTTACTCAAACTCTGGTTGTGGTTTCAGCTTGGCTTGTCAAAATTCAAAAGAATGCAAAACACTCTGAGGAGACCATGTTTCTGTATACCAAAGAAGGCCCTGCTTCTGTGTACCAGCTTTACCTTTAACACTCAGAGCTAACAAACTGAAATCACGCTCCTCTGTTCTGCAGGAAAGGCACCAAAACTCCAAAGCAAGTGGCAGTGGAGCCAAGGGAAGCCCTAGGCACTGTGCTGCCCCAGGGAAGCTCCAGTGCATTTCCAGCCCAGCTTTGCTGCTTCTTTATTCCACTGCTGCACATTTTTATTTCTTTTCATAGACCAATGACTCCATCTGACAAAATACAAGCATCCTGTTATGACTCACTTTATGTATATTTTATTCTCATTGATTTTTACTTTGTCCTTCATCTTTCTCTTTTCAATGGACCTTCCTTTCAATATCCACTTATCTGTTTTCCTTTCATGACACTTTTCTCTTTCATTCCTGACATCCATCATTCCTGGTACTTTGTTTTAGTGCTGATTGCTTTTTCCTTCTGGTTTTACTATTCCTAGGTATTGGTCTCCATATGCTTATGAGACTTGTATGGTTCTATGATTTCTAGTAGACCTTGGTGGGGTTTTTTTGTTTGTTTTGTTTTGTTTTGTTTTGTTTTGTTTTTTAAATGAAGCTGTATTCACCTGAATTTTCTTTCATTTTTCCCTGATGAAAACTGATCTGAATTGCTGCATGGAATTAAGAAATTCGTGTCTGCCTTCACTTTAAGCATAGATGTATTTTTATTGAGTAGCATACACCACCTGTTGTTTGGCTAGGTGGCAACCATCATGAGAAGGAAAATGGTATGAAAATTCTTCCAGTTGAGTTACAGACATACTGCATTTTTATTTTAGTCCTGATTTGCAACTGAAATGTTCATCTGTATTAAGCATTTGCTCAGCTGCAAACATCTGTGTGCTGTGTTAGGTATTTCCACTTGGCGCTGCAATTGAGAAGATCATTTATGAGAAAATGACAGCAGGCAAAAGAACAAATTTGTGTGTGTTTCTAATTTTCCCTTCCTGAAAACACGTCATGAGAGAAAAACAATACCAAAATGAATTGTTGACATATCCAGTATTAGCAATTTATTCCCGATCCACTTTCTGCTTTTCCGTAAGAAGTTATTTTTGCTCTGGTTAGGTAAACCTAGATGCTTCAAATGTGTAAGAAAAATGACTACTCTGGGCTAATCCAAGAAAACGCATCCAGACTTGGGGTTTCATTCTTTCCACAAATAGGAAACGTTTTCATCTAAGTAGATAATGCCTTTCAGGTAACATTAAGTGGAGCTCTCAGGAGTCACAGTAATATTCTATATATCATGAAATTATGGAAAGAGCAATCCAAAACAGATGTGAACAGCATAACTAGGAATAAAGTTTTAAATGAATCTCCAAGTCCATGGATTTTTATTTTGAAATTAAAAGTTCTGAAACTTTCCTTTGGATTTTCCTTTCAAATCAACACTGAAATCAATATGTGATTTCTGAGAGTTTGGCATAAAAAGCTGCTTTGATGAAAACCATCAGCTCAGCTCAGCTTAGCTTAAGTAGCTCATCATTGCACAAGAGGAACAAATAAGGGTGAGGACAAGCAGAAAAAAGAAATACACAGGTTTCATGTACCTGTGAAGATCCCTAACTGTTAGCTTGACACAATTTGAGATTTTCATGTTCCGTAATGAATATTACTTATAATGCCCAAGGAAGTGGTTGGGCTTAAAATTAACAGTTTCTTGTCACACTCAAAAAATATGTGGTGCCAAAGCAATATAGATAATTAACATGTCGAATATCAAGTTTCTTAATGGGTGCTTTTTTTCAGGACTTCTTTCAAGCCCAGTAAACAATCTTTATTGAAAAAACAGTTTTATCTTTTGTAAGTTCAATCCGTGGGCTCCTGATGGGACAGGCTGTTATATGAGGCTGTTGGTGAGGTGAAACAAGTGGCTACAATAATTTTCAGCATCTGTTGGTAGAACTTTTCCTCATTAGAGCTCCCATGTGAAAAACGTCTTTCTTTGTATCTTTCATAGACCATGGCTGGTACTAATTGAAATTACAGCAGTAAGTGAAGAGAATGTATCACTGAGAAGCAAAAATTGTCTGAAAGTCACCATGTTTTGTGAGCAGATTGAAATGGTCAAAACAAACATCCAAGCGAGGCAGTGGCTTTTCCAGGTTGCACAGCGGGTCGGTGCCATTTGAGAACGCAGGTGTCCTGACACAGGCAGGCAGAGCCTGCACCCCATGAGTTCTGCCTATCTCCTCTTTATTAATTGGAAATTCAGTCCTGTTAGGCCTCCAGCTGCTTTCCATACTTCTCCCAAATGCAGTTAAGTTGGAAAGCTGACCTTGTAATAGCTAATTATTTTGATGTGTTAGGCAGCATAAAGATGTGCAGCATAAGTCCTGCATTTCTTCCTGCAGTATGCATTGATTACCAGACTGAGGGAAAGCTGAAAAACTCATTTATTTAGTATGAATGTTATGTGAAAGTATATATCCATTCTGTGTATTTCTTTTTGTGCAAAATGAGGCAGGAGGAGGAATAAAAGGCAATCAGACAGATTACTGCCCTTAGAGTGGGGATAATGCAATTTATTCCCCTTATCATTTTTTTTCACTGACAGGCTACTGTTTCCCAAAAGGTTTGATTAGGCTTTTAATTAACTTGAGCTGGAGGTGATGTGACCTCTAATTAAGTTTAATTTTGTTTCTTCTGGCAGTATAATAATGAATGTATTCAAATGAGACTCGCAGATCAACACACCCAAGGAAGTTAGCAACTAATAATGAAGGTTGTCAATAGATGTGAAAAGGGTTTTAAAAGAAAAGTTTTTAGGCCTAAAATTAATCTGGTTTTGTGAGCAGAAGTTACCGAGGCGAGTTCCCATCATGTATGTATGGCAGTACTTTGTCCACATCACTGCAGCTCCCCAGTTAATATCAGCTCAGTGCCTCACAGGCTGGGGAAGTTGTGGTGTTCACTAATGTAGAACATTCTTTGTGTCAATGATTTTTTTGGTGGTGATTAATACTTGTTTTATGATAGCATCCAGACATCCCAGTCAACAAGATGTTCCCAGGATTCTAAGCACTGTGTTTGATGACACAAATGATTGACAAGTTATACCCAACAAGTTTTAAATTGAGATGGATGTTACTTCTGAGCAAGATCGAAGGAATGAAATAATATTTTCATTGGTGATGAAGGTTGAATTTTCCAGGACCACAAATGAAATCTGCAGCAGTTGCCGGAAAAGAACTTCGAAATGCTACAAGACGAAATGCGTACAAATTCTGAAGTACAAGATTAACCTTCCTTTTCTAATCTCTATTTAATAAGCCCCTAAGTTGTTTCAGGCAGGAAGAATGTTTTTAAAAGCTCATACACAACACTAAAAAATAGATATTCCACCGTTGATGTCAATGTTGCCACAGTAACTTCTTTGATGAATGTTATTTTGAGTGTGGTGTTTGAGGTGAATTAAATTTTTTAAAAATATTATTTAAAAGGTGGGCATTTTGCAGATTCTTTTAAAATGTAATTTTTTTCCCCCTGAAGAATTTTCGATTGTACTGACTGGCATAGACAAATGGTTTCTGTGGGAAAAGTATTGCAACGGATTGGTGCTGTCAGTGCAAAGTTCTACAAAATCTTTGGTAGAAAAATTTCAGAGCTTTTTGCTTATGAAGGTTTCTGTTGGTGAGAGGGTTTTTTGCTTTACTTTTTTTTTTTCCTCAAGATTAATTTGGAAAATTCTCTTCAGTCAAGCTCTTACAGGAGTTACAGGAGGCCACAGAAGCATAGAATCAATGAGGTTAGAAAAAACCCCTTCAGAGTGTTAAGTGCAGCACTACCATGGCCACCACTAAGCCCTGTCCCCAGGTGCCACATCCACACATCTTGTAAATCCCTCTGGGAATACTGACTGCACCACCGACTGGGCAGCCTGTCCCAGTGCCTGACAAACCTTTCCATGGAGAAATTTTTGCAGATAACCTAAACCTCCACTGGCATAACCTGAGGCTGTTTCATCCTATCTGTTGTTACTCGTGAGAAGACCCCGTATTTGCACAGAACAAGTGAAAGCTCCTCCCTACGAGGTGGCTGTAAAGAAAAGACCGGTGGCTGGAAACAGCGCTCCCTGGGAAAAAAAGGCTGGAAGGAATTTTACTGTAAAGGAAAAGGATGATAAGTTGGGTAGTCATAACAGGCTGGAATGGGAAGGAACAGAAATGTGAGGGAAAAGCAAAAACCTGTTTCAGATGATGTAAAAAACAAAAAACAAATGGAGAAATTCTAAAAGGAATGACCAGTCAAAATATCTGACCTTATGAGGGAAGGCTTGAGAAATAGAAATTAATGCTACAGTTAGTCTTGATTGAATTGAAGAATGCAGGCATATTATGGAATAAACCAGCAATTCTGCAGAGTTATTGAGTTGTATTTAGTTATCACTGGTCCTTACTTACCCTGAGTCAGAAAACACTGACAGAACATCAATCCTTGGGGACTCCCGTACATTGGGTATCTTTCACTGATTTAACAACTCTTTAGCAAATGAGAAAACAATCTTATTTTGAGCAAAACAAAGGAGTCACTAATTCGTGTTGCCAGTGGAAAAAGAAGATATTTTTACAAAGCTGGGCATGTTCAGTTGATTTAATTTGAATTATGTATTTACAAACTTTTCTGTTTTGGAGCTGCTTTTAATAAAGTTAGTAAAACAAGAATGTTATTACGTCAATATCAATAATATTTTCTATGCCTACCAAAACAAAATGACAATTGCTAAAGCACAGCTTGTTGCATAAAATGTTAAGTCTAATCTGATCATATTTACATACTGTTGGAATTCTATTAATCAAAAAAAAGCTTGACAGCTTGTCTTTTAACAATTACCCCACCACACCAGGCAACATAATTTAGCTAGGGCTACATTTTCTTGCTTCAATAAGATGTTATAGTTACTCCTTCCCTGATTTTCTAAATATTTTTTTACCATAACATTTGACCCTTAGTTATTCAGGATATATTATTTTGTACTGAATTTTCTTTTCTTGAATGTACATTCGTCGTCTGGACACCTGTAATTTGCAGGCTGCACTATGGAGACAAAATACAACTAGAATTTGTTCTGTCTTTTAAAATAATTTCAGAGTTCAGGAACATGGGAAATATTTTTGTCATCTAATAGAGTCACATTGCTTGTGTCATGCCTCATTTTGCTTGTTGGAGTAGAGCACTGCTGAAAATAGCACAAAGTATTTAAATTTCACTTCTTTGTAAGCTGACTGGTTCTTTTTCGATGAAACAAAAGTGGTATCTACCGATTCCTTTGATTAAACATTCAAGAATGTGTTGTGGATAAATCTTGCAAAAACATTGCAAAGTTCAATGTTTTTCCATGGAAAGTGAAAGGGACATTTGATTGTGGGAAAGGAAACTTTAAGGACACACAAATAGGTGAAAAATTAATTTTGTTTTAAAGGATAATGTTTATGGGCAGGCAATGAAAATTAAAGATGTATCTTAACTGTAATAATTTTAGAATCGAGAATATTTCATTGCCTCTAGAAAGGGCCATATTACCAATGTCATTAGTATTGAGTCTTTGGCCTTGAGTTTGTGAAGTGCCTAAACTGCTTTGAAGCAACATTTAGAAAAATAGATAAAACCAGGACACCACCCTTTGAAGATATTTGTTCCTCATACCCCTTGATGCCATTGAAAAATTAGCTATTAAAACAAAAATACTCTTCTTAAAGAACAGTTGTTGCAAAATATTGTCATAATATGCACAACTTAATATTTTAATTCTTACCCGTAGAGGCATAAAGACGACTTTAAAGACAATATCTTCCAACAATGTATTTTGCAATGGTACTTTTTAGCTACTGTAGCTTTTGGATCAGCAATCTGGTATAAATTTCTGGTTTTATAAATTAACTTGAAACATTATTTGTGCAACTTGAATAATTGAAAACTTATTCCTTTTTTTTAAAGTTAAAAGGAACCTAATCAGCTCAACATGCCAGGACATTTGAATCCTGGTGATTCTGTATTAAATCAGGTAAACGTGTTTGGTTTATGGTCAAGTAGGGAAAATAAAAAATGTAATGAATCAGGGAAGTCATTGAAACAAGGAATTAGATTCCAGCAGCTTTAGATAGGGTCCTAATATTTTTAAAGAAATGGAAACAAATTTGCTGCCTCACAACAGGAATGTTGATCTCCCTTTTTCGCAGTTAACTGAAAACATTCAAAGGCTCTACTGAGAGCTGAGAGAGAAGGGAGAGAGCCCTGCTAAAGGTGATTCAGAATTTATGTGTTGCAGTGCTCTCTAGAGGTCCCTTTTTTTTCTCCACAGGCTGTAGAGGGAGTTCAGAGAAAGCTGATTGAAATACCTCAGCTTGGGGCCTCCAATTATATGGGAAGAGGGGAAAAAAAAACAGGGGAAAGAAATTTGTGATACAGCTGATATGTACCTATGGTTACTTTTTCAAGCACCCGGTAAGTTGTGCTTAGTTTTTCCTCATAAAAGCGTTGTAAAATTAAAAAAAAAAAAAAGCATCAAAATGTAAAGCATTGTTTCAGCAGATAAACTGAGGTGAAACAGTAGGCTATTCAATTTTTCTTAAAATTTAGGCAGGTTTTCCTCTATATCCCATTCTTCCTCAGGGTTATGAAAACAGCAGTTTAATTATGTCAGGCGCCATTCTGATGTTATTGAACGCTAAATTTTTAATTTTTTTTCCTTGAAACAGTGGGCTGTGATTGCAGGGAGGTTACTAGTTTTGCTACAAGTAAATCCTACACCCCGTAAACTCCCTACTTCTGTGCCCTTTCCTTGTGTTCATAACCTGTAGTGGCTTCCTAGATGGCTTCTTGCTGGTTTGGGCCAAGAAAAGATGAGTTGTGTGAGTTTTGGACATGCACTTGAATTCTGAGCTAACTTTCTAAAGGTCAAATGCTAATTTGGTTCGAGTGTTCAGGAATTGGTGTCACAGGCTTGAGAAGGCTGGCAGGTGAGCATGTGGTGTGGAAATTAGGGCAGGCTTGTCAAGCAGTACACTTGAAATGAAAGATTAATAAGCCTGTCTTTAGTCAATAAGAGCACCTGGCCCAAGAAATCCCCTTCTATTAGTGTCAAAACCTGACTGTTGATGGTTTGCGCTCACATTTTGCTATGGCCACAGTGATTTTGTGCTAAACTTAGGGGTTTATGACAGAATAAGAACTTTAGACAGTCTGCAGATTATCAACCTATGACAATATATGTGATGCTACTGGAACATCAGCCTTAATTTGTGATGACTGCAATAAATTCCATTTATTCCACCTGCCTCTTCTTATTCCTGCAATTGTTCTATTTATCTGAAAACTTTGAAGCATGGAAAGAATGAAATTTCTTCCAAAAGCTGTAAGATGCCTGTAAGCCTTACTCATATCTCTAGATTTGCACACTTTACTACCTTTGAAATTCCCCCAGCTGAGTGTAAAACAATCCAGCATGCTGTGGCTCAACAATGCATGTTAGAGTTTCAACAGATCTCATGTTTATGCATTTCCGTTTCTAAATCCATGTCTGCTGAGACATCACAAAAGTATTTCTTTTTTTTTTTTACTACTGGAGGTTATTTTTGCCTTTTCCTCTTGTCTGTGCAAGTGTGGGGCCATGCAGCCTCTTGGCATCACATTTAGACAGGGAAGGGAGAAGCTGCTGATTTAACAGCTGCCCCAGGCCCCTCAGACTTCATTCACGTTGATGCTTCATGGAGCAGTAAAGGTAGATGGAAAACAAAAACTTTCTCGGCAAAACAGATTCTGCTCCATTTCATTGTCCAGAGTGTGCTGCTTTTCCAGTTTAAAACAGTCCCCTGTATTACTTTGTATTTTAGCTTCTCCTTTGCATTCATGAAGTGGCAATTTTTATTTTTTTAAAAACATTTGTAACTCAGATGTAAACACCTCAGGTATTTAACATCCAGTTAATCCTATTGACAGCAAAAGGCAGAATTTAGCACCATGACAGGAAAATCCATTTTGCCTCACCATTTTTTACTGGGAAATGCTTTCCTATTCCTGATTCATGATAATGAAGAATCCCCTTTCAAGGGCATTGCTTGTCTTCAGATCTAATGTAAATCGTTTCCTAAAAATCCTCAAGTCCTGCTCTGTTTCAACAACATCATCTATTTAACATCATTGCTATTCAGAGATTGCTTTTTAATACCTAAACCCAGGTATTTCACATTTGCTTTTGCTTGTTTCAGCTTCTTCACCTGATTGTTTTAAAGGCTCCATGAAAAAAACCTGTCCCCTGAAGAAATACCACTATCACTTTCCCCCCACACTTACTATGCTTCATTTTCAAGAGAAAGCAAAACTGTTGCAAATTTCTTTCACCCGTGGCACTGTTTTCCAGTGTTGTTTCATATTTGGAAAGCTTGTTCTTAATATTTGAAGCAGTCTCAGTGTGATTTAATGTAAGTAATGAACAAAGATTTGTGTACCAGTGAAACTCCCAACTCTTCATGATTCCTGTTTTTACTTAATCACAATTTATTCAGCATAAAGCCTATGTTTTATGGAAACGTCTTAATGGATTAAGTTTGACCTCATAGGCTTTAGGCAGCACCAATTCCATCTTTTCCCACAAAGAAGCAAAATAAATCAGAAATCAGTTTGCAGTATAAATTTCCTTACCTTTTCTTATACAAAGCTCTTACTTTGAGAACTCCATGAGGAAAATAACGCAACTTCACTAGAAATAGAGCCGCTGTGGAAAATGTGAGTGGAGGGGAAAAGTTTTCATTTAAGTAAATCATACCATTGCTGATCAGTCTTTGATCAAGCCACCACTAAAAACCAGTATTTATTGGGAGAACTTTTTCTTACACGTATATCTACACACTCAAAAATACGTAGGTGTGCTCTTGGTAATATTTCAGTGAGATCCAAGATAGTTACCCAAGCCCAAACTTTACTGTACACTTTTAACAGCAAGAGAGAAAAAAGAGTTATGAACATTCATATTAAAGCTGTGTTTTCTCCCTGTGTGGAAAAAAATAGCATAGGACATGACAGTGTCTCTGAATTATCTTCACAGTCCTGTTTTTAAGCTGTATGTCAAAACTGAGCTGCACCTCTCTCTTTGACACCTTGTAAGACCCAGGCAGGAAAATTGGAGGCTCTTTTTCAGACAGAAAAGACTAAACCAGGGATCATGTATTCTTCATACAGGTAGATAAATCTGCTCATGTTTCTCATGTTTCAATCACTAAAAGACTCTATGGTACTTCATGGGAAATATGGAGCTTTCAAGTAAATTTAGATTTTATATCAATGGGGACTATGTGAGGCTAACTCAGGGTACCCCTAAGCAGAAATGGTTGTTTTCAGTTTTGTGCTATCCCTACTCTTCCAAGAAAAGGTGAATCACTTACATAAAAAGGAGCAAAGTGCATCAGAAGCCCATTTAACTGGCATATAGTAGGCAGACAGGAAAAACTGTGGAAATTTGTTACAAGTAAAAATAGTTTGTGTTGTGTTAGAATTTAGTTGAGTTTTTTTGTTGTTTTTTGTTTGTTTGTTTGTTTGTTTGTTTGTTTGTTTTCTGTAGAGATTTCCCCTTTCTCTATTTATGCAATAAGCATGGGATATTATTTTCTGGATGGAAAACCTCTGGATCATAAAAGCAAATGCCATTCTCTCTTGTGGACTTCTAAAGAATGATTAGATCTCAGGGGAACAGGGACACATTGGATGATTAATACACGTAGGAAATTGCTATTTCATCTTGAACCTTAATGGGGAAGCCTCCATCTATTTTTTTGGTCAGTTAAACTTCAGCTGAATAGTATTATTTACACACAGTATTGACCTTAAAATGACTCTCTAGGACAGGAAGAAGTATACCCACTTAAGCATGTCTAAACAGCAGATAAATGACAATCATCCTTTTTGATCTCAAGAGATTGCCATAATTTTTTTTGTAAGAAAAGGCAATTTGTGCATCATCTTAATGTGTTAATGTGCTCTTTCAAGAGGGAAGCTATGAGGTAAGGAGCAGGTGAGACAAAGGTGACTTAGAAGATAAAGACTTGGATAATAGACAGAGAAGATGAAAGTAAGACATGGCCCCTGCAATGCCTTTTATCTTTTCAAGATCAAGGGGATTTTAGCAGATTGGCATGAAAAGAAGCCTATACCTCGTACATTATGTAGCAGTAGGTGGGTTAGGCAGACCTAAACTTCAGAAAGGTGATCGCAACACAGTTCTACGCTGCAGACATGTTTTAAATATTTGTGTGTATCTGCTAATTCCTAAGACTTGTTTCCCTTTATGTATCTAATACTTTTTTTATCCATACAGGCAAACTAAATTTTGGCTGATCAGGAAATTTCAGTGTTGAAAGGGGTTTATTTCTTAACATTCTGAAGTCCATGGTTAACCCTTTCTTATCCGTTTCTCTGACCTGTGAATACTTCCAGCTCCATAACGTCAGCTTGCTGATAAAGCCTTTCCCCCCAGAATGATTACCTTTGTGTCAGGCAGTGGTGAACACCTTCCTGGGTCAGCGTACACAAGGGAAGTATTTGCTGTTAAGGTTGGAGGGCTTTGTGAGGTTCAGGAATTCCAGGCAGCCATGACTAATTCAGGGTCGACTGAAAATAAAATTTTAGGTTTTAAGTATTACTATTATTATTATAATTCTTTTATTATTTAGTGCAAAACAGACCAGGTCTGGAAGGCATCAGGTAACATTTACTTCCCTCAAGCTGAGAACTATGTTCTGGCACATGATCTGCATCCACCTGACTGCGAGTGAGGCCCGGCAGTCAATATTCCTGCTTAAAACTAGAATTTCCCTATCTGATTGAAACACTTGCTCAAATCCCAGCTTAAATCCTACAGCCTGACAGTTGCACAGAGAGCTCTCTAACCTGTGCCATTCATCTGCCAAGGCAGCCTTACTGCTCAGAACTGTGGCTGGATGAAACATGAACCCCTGTTTCAATATGCCAGCCAGCTTCATGGTTTTTTGTTCTCTTACATTCATGTTCCTTATTCTCTTTCTTCACTGCCTTCTTTCAGACCTTTACTACTGCAGGTTCTCATCAAAGTCACGTCTGTGTTTCCTCTTTGACAGAGTCTTACGACAGGAGAGGCTTTTCCCACTTTATGACAGTTTAATAATACAAACTGTGAAGCCAGAAGATCTTGTCTGTGTTTTCTGAAATATTCACTGGCACCCAATATGTTCAATATTTAAAATCTCATATCACAGTTAAAACATTCAAAACAATCTGTAGTAGAGACTGAAAATGTATAATAACCATCATGTTTAAAATACTTTTTACGAGATACTATAAAATTGCCTTTCCCACTTGAAGTGAATAATTCATTAGGCAATAAAAGTCAAAAGCAATTTTTTTTCAGAAGCAATTTACTATTTAGTATATGAAATAAAAGCAACAGAATTAGAACTGCTGTTAATTTTTAGAAGACCCTATACCTGAATGTTCAAACTGAGCAGTTTTAATACAACTATTGAAGAAAACAAAGTATGATTCACTTTTCAGTGGATGGATAAGCTACACTTAGAACCACACATCTGAAAGCCTCTCTTGATCTTGATCAGGCTTGGAGCATTCCTGCATGCTGTGTTTCTTGGAGAACAGAGACAGAGTTTAGACAGTTCAGCTCACAAAAGACCAGCCCAAGCAGGTGATAGTGAAGCACTCGTGCGTGGTGTCAATTCAGTGTTGTGCTGCTATTTAATGAGACACCATTAAAGACAAGAGATGAAGTACTGCCAAGTGCAGCTTGTCTGCACAGTGAGTTGAAAGAAATAAACAGGGCATTTACTTGCCTCACTTTATTTTCAGTTTTCCAGTCATCATACAGCAAATATATATGAGTTTCAGGTTTTCTTGCAGAAGAAGTAGTCATGATGTCGAACATAGTGTTTGTAGAAAACAAAAGTATGTTACTAATAAGGTAAATAGTATCATTAGCTTTATCTTTCATGCTTTCCAAGGAAAACACTGGCTTTCACCAACTTCTGCAAAGTTCCAGCACAAATTATCCCTGCATGGACTACTGCAATACTATTAATATATTGAATAATTGGCAGTATTTTCATTTAAACATTGTCTATTAAATAGCATTCAGCTTGAAAAGTAAGCTAGATATTATTCAGTGCAGCGAAGCAGGATGAGGTTTTGCCAAGTGGGTGAATTTTCTCTGTCTGTGTGAGATACTTCATTGGATTTTCACCTTGTCTGGAAGCAAATCCATTGTAATCCAAATGACCTTACCTGTAGTACTAAGAGAACAAGAGCTGCATCCTTTGATCAGTAGGATGCACGATGAACTATTGAAGTGTTCCCAGAATCCATGGTCCTCTCTGCTTTCTGAACCAAAGACTACCATGAGAAAATGAGTGAGGCATTTTGTTTGCTTGCTTTGGTTTACGTGATATTGAGATATTTAAACTCTTTTAAATTAATGTACAGACATTCACTGGCTAAGGGAGACAAATGCTGTTGAGAGAAAAACCTGCTGTAGGAAATACACATAATTACATCTGTTTTGCAAAGAAGTGCTATCTGGACAGGCAGTTTTCTTGCAAAGTATCCCTCACAGCCCTGAGGAAAGTGTGGTTTTGTTTGTAAACACATGCTCAGAAGTTTCTCCATATGGACTGAGGAGTAAGCCTCACAAAAGCATATGTGGCTATTATGCTCTTTACCTAAAAGGGTGGTAAAGACAGCACATGAGACCATATCCTCATCTGCTGCTCTCCCACAGGCAAGACTCCAGTGTGAACAGGTTCACCCTGAATCCGAGCACATCACTGCATATTGTGCCACCAGAGGAAAAGGGACTGAGGATTGAATAATGGTTGTTGTCCTCTACTTCTACAGCTGAGAGATACCCAGAACCCACAAATTCACCTATCAAATGCCATTCTATTTTCTAGGCAAAATCAGTGATCTAGGCAGGAATAAAACAGAACACCGTGCATGCACCAGCCCAAGGTACAACAGTTCAGGCTGCATTAAATTTTACACTTATGGAGAAGCTGAATCTGTTGCTTCTCATTAATGATCTGATGCTGGAGCCTAGCATTTGTGGGGCTCTTTTTTCCCCTTCCTTTTTAATGTGTCGAAGTGCAGTGGGAGGCAGAGCTTTTCGCAGCACTCTTTATCACCAGTGCTTTGCAGATCTGAAGTGCTCAGGGCTGTAGCTTCAATTCACCGGGGATGCAGAGCAACAGCACCACGGCAGGGCTACACCAGAAACCTGGGAGTGCATGAAACATTCCCTTAATCTTGCTCAGTGAGAGGTGCTGCCGTATTTGTACAGGGAAAGGACTTAAAGGACCACTACCTGCCACTCTCCTCTCCTCCCTGGTGAGTGGAATAATGCCCAGAGCTTTGCTGCAACAGGAGACGGCTCCGCTCACTGTGCATTCATTACCTGTGCAGAGGAGAAGCCCAGAGGGACAGGCTGCTGTGTATCCCAACTAAATTGGGATTTCCACTTAGGCAGTCTTTCCCACTGGACGTACATTTATCTCTAAGACATACCCTTTAAAAATGCTATCCTGTTTATCTGATGTGTACTTAACTTTGCAATACTACTCCTAGATACAGCCTGTAAGTAGAAATGGAGCAATTCTCATGTCGGCAATGCTTTTTAAAATATATTATTCTGTTTGTTCCCAGAAGCAATAAAAATTTCATCATACAAAGTCAATTTACCTAAACAAGCTCAAAGGACAGGACCTTGCAGGTGAATGAAAATCCTCTCTCTGTGTTTCAGAATTCAAAGGGACAGAATGATGCTACATAAACCAGAAACCCATGCAAATGATTTTCTCCATTGTTGATTCTTGGCTAAGAAATCCTGAAAGGAACGCTCAGACTCACAGTGTTTAATCGGCTTTTGGGTCTGTGCAGCTCATAAGCAACAGAAAGCTGCAGGAAAAGGGAACTTGAAAGAGGAAAAGGAAAGCACATTCCCAAATATTTTTGAAGATACCCAAGTGAAAATCCATCTTATGGACTCACATGCCAGCAGATCAGTTTTATCCAGGCACAGCACATGGTGTTTGGTATTCTGTAATGATTTTATGTCAAATCAGATATATTTTCATCTGCAGGTATAAATATGTCACTGAAGATTTCATTTTTCAAAAAAAAAGCATATAGTGCATGAGGATCTAAGATTCAAGTCAGATTTATTTTTCAGCAAGCCTTTGTGCATTTCATTTTCAATGCGTTCCTGTTTGAAATGCCACCTCAGCAAAGAGGCAGCACCTTTAGGCGCTGTCTTTGGCAGCATCTGATCTCATGGCAGAGAGCTCACTTTTAATGTTCGTCTCACATCCTCCAAACACATTATATGTACTGAATTTCTTAGGAAGGCCTCACTGCTTTGAAGCTCAGCATACAGTGAGCAGTCAGTGAACTGGTTGTATTGTAGCAGGTTAAGCTTGGAATTCTTTTAACACAGCAAGAAATGGGATGTGAAGGCTCCTGACAGTCGTGGTGCTACCAGAAGGAAACATCTACCTTTTTGTCAATTCATTACCCATAACTTTTAGCAAGTGACACTGTGCAGCCTCACAAAGTATGCAAATGTCTGTCTTGGGCAGTGCTGTCAGGGATTTCATGGAGAACCGACTCACGGGGTACAGCAAAAGGCTCTGAGCCTGTGCTTTCCCAGCACTCCTGAGCATATCTGAACAACAGATATTTGCTGACTTAAGTAGGGCACACAGATTTAAATTGCTCTGAATTGTACACAAAGTCAAAATAATCTCTTGAATACACCAAATAAAATAAATTATTTAAAACTAATACTGTTCCTTTTTGTGTGGGCAGGAAAGGAATAAGAGGGGGGAATCACACCAGGGGAGCTGCCTGCTGTGCTGTGTATGAGAGTATTCAATATCCAAGACAGATTTTTACCGCAGTGTTTTGACTTGTTTGATGTCTGAGGATAGGAAAAAGCTGGAGTAGGTGTCAGTTCCATTAGCAGAACAGTGACAGGAACTTACTCACCCAAAGACAGCTGGCTGTTTTCCCCATTTGAGGGAGAAATTCAGCTTGGTGTCATGCAAACCAGCACTTTTCTGAGTGGATTGTTTGAAGGTATTACCCTCTGATTTGTTGGTGGTTAAGCCTCCTGTTGTGATATTTTTATTTGACTACAAGAGAAGATATTTATGCATTTTTCACTTGTTACATAAAACTCATGTTGCCTTACTGTGACCTGAACCACACCTACGACCAATACTTTCTGTAATAATTCAGAAGGTGGAATCTTCCTTTTAAAATTTTCCTTCAGCAAGACAAATCCAGGGGAAAATGTATTAACTGAGATGGGACACTCTTTTATTCTTTCTTTTAGGTTTTGTTTGCTCAGGAGAGGAAATTATTCACCAGCTACAACTTTGGAATACTCTTGGTAATGAATCTTGCATGACAGCGATAGACACCTCTCCATAGTCATAAAGGCACAAGACATGCTCAAAACTCAGTAATCCACCTGATTATTACATCTCCAGGGAACAATTTTTATACTGTCCTAAAGTACTGGACTTTGCTGTGGACATGAAAGCATTCAAAGGGGACACAAGCAGCTTTTGCATAATGGTTTTTGGAAGTTTAATCTGTGAAAGAGAAATTGTCAGTTACAAAACGCACAAGGAAGAGAAAGGTTAATCTTAATTTTACAACTCTTATTCAAGAGTCGAATCCTTATGCATTGGAATACTTTATTCACATGTGAATAAAACTATGGAGTGCTAAAGATCTGAGCTCCTAGCTTTCACTTTAAATACTCATACAAAGGGACTACTTGTTACTTGTTCAATCAGCTTATAACCTACTTAGATATTAGATATACTTGTATCAAGCACTGCTGAGCAAGCCAGGCTCTGTATTTGAAGTTATGCAGGTATTTAATTAATTTTAGAATCTCACAAGTAGAGTTACACAGTCTGTTATTATAGTGGGAATAGAGGAAGAAAAGAGAGCTCATACCCTAAATTGTATACATTATTGGTTGCTTTAAAGTTGTTTCACTGTAGCTATACTGGTGGGAAAGATGTAGGAGAGACAAAGCCTGGAGATGAAGGGAAAACCTCTTAGACCACAGAATACAATGAAAATAATTAGACCAGTCCTTCTTCAAGTCTACAATAAGCTCAGAAAAGCCATTTAACTGCTTTGCAGCAGGAACCTCATGTCCTGCCAATTTTCCTTGCATTGAATAAAATAAAAATCTACCATGGAATCTTTTCAAGCTCTGCTTGGGTACAAACTTCTCAAAGCCAAAACGTTACAAGACAATTTTTGCATTGGCCTGTAACAGGAGGACTGTTAGATATTTACATCAACAAATGTGTAGTTACGCATACACTCGTGGATGTTATATAACCATCAATGTCATTGAATGAGAAATAAATAGACAACGTAAATGTTTTTCCAACCTAGACGCATTAAAACTTGAAGGGCTCTGACAAGAAACCCATATTTATGTTCATTGCTCCTGCAAGCTTAAAAAATGTGACGTTAGAGACTTCTTTATAAATCTGTGCTAATTTCTATTCTGTTTTTCCTGGTTTATATGACTACTTTCTACTTTAAATAAGCTTGGTTATCTAATTTATGTTCTAGTGAAACTTCAGGCTACATTCAAGGTCTCTTTCCTTTTTTATTTTTATGCAGCCCAGGATCCTGCCTGGTCTGGAATACTGACACAGAGGGGATCAGTGACTACACAAGTCATGTTTTGGTCTGAAAGAAAATAAAACAATATGAATCAACCCCTTGTAAGTTTGAAAAGATTCAAAGCTGTAACTTTAAAGGTGATTTTACTGATGTTTAAGGCCGCCTCAAGAATGACCACTTTTCTGGGTAAAGGGTGAAAAGATTTTTTGAATGGTAAGTAAGTGAGATGTGTGTGCCTTGTGTTCCCCTTTTTGAAAGCTTGGCAAAAATGTCCTTTGAAGAGAAGATATTATTTTAAAAATGCTGGAAGAATAGAACTATACCTAGATTTTAAATACAGTGTTATTAAGTACAAGGTGAAACTGCTATTAGGCACCTTCAGGAGCTGCTCAGCTCACAGCAGTGTGATCAGAAGTGGAGAACACTGGCCTAAATCCCATGGCTACCAAGTCCAATGATTATTAATACACTCACACTGAGGACCAGGACTCAGGTCAATGTACAAAATCCAGCATCTGTCCTTATGAGGGTTCCAGCAGCTGCCATTGCCAAGGGATGTCTCACAAACCACACTTAAAACAGAGTGGGCCTTTCATCACTTTCATTGTTTTGGTTTTGTTTTCCAGTTGCAGACATGATTTGCAAAAGGAATAGAAATATGGAAGAGATTTAAGGATTTCAGACAGACTTCTGATAGGCACGTGGCAGCACTATGCAAGGGCAAGATCAGAGCAAGAAAATCAGTCTAATTTGAAATTCTTAACTGGTCTTACCCAAAAAATAGACAGTGGTTGCTGAATTTGTACGACCAGGATGTTATCCTGCAGAAAGCAATTTAGGTTATTAGCACAGAGAGGGCAGAAGAGCAATTTTCCAGCTTATGCAGTTAATCAATAGGATGCTGCCACTTCCTCTGGAGGGAAAGGGGAATAGTGTTTAAATGACAGTGATTCATAAAGCAGCTTGGAAACATTATAATGCTACAAAAAAGGCATTTGAGAATGGAAAGAAATGAAGAGGACAAAAAGAGATAATTTATACAAAGGCTGAGGAGGACAAGGATAGTGAGGAAGTTGCCAGGGCCTACTGCATGTGCCAAAAAGGAAGGCCAAAACATAAAGATAACCCATACTGCTGACACAGCAAAACCAAATGCCTAACACAGAGATTAGGTTATGATTAATGGGCAAATTTGTTTGCCCTAAACTCTTACCCCAATTCCTTCGAAAGAGCCTCAGAAAAAGAAAGCACAGTGAAACAGATGATTATGTACGTCAAAGCTGTTTTCACTAGATGCATCTGGCACAGTAATGTCTGTCTGTGGGCCACTGTTTAAGAAGAAGTTCACAGTGAAATACGGGTTCAGACATGGGACCTCTGATTTTTTATCCCCTTTCCCAAAAGCCTGGTAGGAAAGGGTGTCAAAATAATAAAGTGCCTATAAAGGTGGCGGTGGAATGAGACATCAGTGTGTATTTGGCTCTGCAGAATGATGAGATGGCACCAGTGAAGCATGGGTTGACACGCCTGCTGACACCTTATTTAGCTGCACACTGAGAACAAGATTACTGGCACTGAGTAGGAGCTGATATCGGAGACATGGAGGACTTGTAAAAATATAGAGATGTGGATAAGACTGAACAGAAATATTATTTAGAGTCCTAGAAGATGCCATCCCCAGTAGAAAATTACACCGAACACATCTGTGATGAGAATGTGTCACTGCAACACGCAATTTTGTCTCCAAAGACCTTTACTTCAGATCTCTGAGGTTGCCAGCCCCAAAGGACATGCACTGGAGATGACAGGAGCTGCACACTGAATGGCAGAGATAGGGGCTACCAAAAGTGAGGAAGGAGTAGTCAGACAGGTTGGGTTACTGTCCAATTAAACAGGTACACAACACCAACGTCGGAAAGGAGACTATCAAGTACAAAACCCAGTGAAAGCCACCAAGAGTATTTATTTTGCACTGGTTAGCATTTTGCTTGTTAGACTAGGTATGAATGCGGAACATTTGCTGTCATATGTGTTCGAGACGATTTTTTAACAAACGTGAATTGTAACTGGTAATCCAGAGACAGTGGGAACTCAGATGTGGAATGCAACAGACAAATTGAAAGCACGTTGTATCAGAGAGTCTTGGCTGTCAAACAACATTTATATCCTTGCTCCCCTTTTTGTGCCTATTTTCTCTGCAGTAACTCAGCTTCCTCAAAAGCAAAACCTCCCTTTGGTTCTGGGAAAATTTCATGTAGGGCCCACAGATAAACCAGCTGGGCTGTCTCCAGAGAAGGAGGCAGGAACCAAAGCTTGTGAAAAACATCACGGAAAGGAGTGTGTCTGTCCCTACACTCCTCAGCTCAGGTGAGTGGTTTGCAGCAGCCCTCAGCTTCCATGAGACAGAGGACAGGCTCATTCAAAAGGCAGGAGGGACAAGGCCACACTGACTTTGTCTTCTTCTACCTCCCAGCTGGGTACTACCAGCCTCTTTTTATGTTTTTAATTTTAACTTTGCTGAAAAAAGCTGAATTTTTTGGTTGCTAACATCATCCTCAGAACAAGAACAGCAGAAACTGACTATTAGAAAATGTATTTTCCAAGTTCCATTTTGTAATCATAAGATGATACACAGACCTAGTTTTACTTTCCTACATAAGACCCTGGTTGCACACATTTAACCCTATGACTGTGAGGAAGCTTCTTGATTTTAAATAGCCTGAACAAGTTGCACAGTTGTACAAAAGGCATAAACCTAAACTGTGTTTGAGAAGAAAATCTGAGTGGGACAAAACATTTTCTTTACCACTAATTGATTTTTGTAGCTTTGTTAGAAAAGTCTTGGCCCTGTTAATTGCACAAAAACCCCATGTTTTATTGCTAGAAAGATCTCTTCTATCATGGAAAACTGTCAAGCTCAGGAGGAGAAAAAAAGAATATTATATTGATGGGAAAAGCTGAATGATTTTGTTAGACTTTATGTACTTTTAAAGAATTTGAATTGAGCTACTGCTACTCCGTCTGATTTTCTGCAGTGCTGTACAAACTGGTAAGCGAGTGCTCAATTTATGTTTCTCTGTGTGTGCTGAATAATCCATGGCCATGTATATAAAAATAACATGGCATAAAAATAACTGAGTAAACTTCTTACTGACATTTGGATAAAAACATTTAACCTGAAAGTGATGGGATAATTGCTTCTTATCTTAACAAGTATCTAGTTTTTCTAGACTCCACTGAAAATCTGATCAATGAATAAATATTTATGTATCTAAAAATATGACATAGTTATTTACTGATATTTCTGTGTTCAAATTCTATATTCTGGAGATTATTTAATTTATGGCAATTTGACCTTTATTTTATAGGCAAAGATGGTGGTGATTGATGTCTCTTGGCTCAGTTTAACTGAATCTTTAAAAAAATTTAGGCACATCTTCAGTTATTGCCTTGACCTACAGATCTCATGGTGCTGCACAAAGAAAACACAAGAATTCCAAGTCAAATAAATAAGCTTAACTTTATATTCTTGCCCCCAATCAGATCGCAGCAGAAGAATGATCTAATGTGGGATTCTCACTACATACTTCTAAATAGGTTATTTTTATATTTTCATGGGTTTAATGATTAAAGAAAACAAGGTAGATGGGAATTGTCAGCCTTGAAAATGCAGATATACTGGGATTTAGCTGTTCTGCTGTCCCAAGTGCCCTGCACTGTACCGTTCAGTCTTCCAAGATAAAAGTGTTGGAAACCCAATAGACTTAAAGGATATCTGATATGACTTGTAAGCAGCCTCTTACCTTCATTCTTAACAGTCCAGACAGTATGAAAGGCAGAGAAGAGAAATTCTGGATTAAAGACTTAAAAACTCCTTCACAGAGTTGAATTGCAGTTCGCATCAAATACTAAATGCAAAGTTTTCAAACAGATTTTACTTTTTGCAAGGGTCCATCTATAATAACAGGAATTGCCATGTTGCTAGGTTTCCATTCTCTCTTCCATGCAATTGTCAGTCAAGTGATTGCTTTATGTAAAAAGTTATAATCATTATAATCAAATATAATTTAAAACTTCTGCTAGGTGGGATGATGTTGCATCAGAACCACTCTCAAAGCTACAATTAAATCTTTTGTCAGTGCTTTTCATATGAAGTCTGGTGTTCATTGGGTTTTCCATTTATTCATGAGTGTTTATCCAAACTTCAGATGCACTTCTGCATAAATATAATTAAAACGTTTATTTTATATTGAGGAATATGACGGTAATTAGTAAAGTAATGAGTTGAAGGTCAGAGCAATCACGAGCATTTTTACCTAGTTTGTACTTATAATTATAAATATCTTTGCACATGAAGTATTTCCTTGCAGCTTTGGCACACTGGATTAAAAAATCTCCATTATTCCCTGTTTTCAATTTACTGCCTCCTTTCAGGCATTTATGAATATTGACACAATCTCCCATTTTGTGCAATCAATAGTTGGAACTAACAAATAAATTTTTTAAATGTTAAGGAGGGTGGAACATTTGAAGTCATGCCCAATATTCTTTTACGTATCTTAACGGATTGACTGGAGAGGGATCCATGGTCTGAGGGGGACAGACAGAGTAATTCCTCTTCAGTTCTAGTCCAATTCCTGCATGTTTGATAATCACTTGGACTGTGACTGTGATAATCACAAGGCTGTGAGCAATCTGATCTAGCTGGATCTGCTTTGACTACGTGACCTCCAGAGGGCCAATCTGAATTTTTCTGGTATTTTGTGGTTCTATTCTATCACACCTCATATCATCAAGAAACGCCTTGTGCCAGAAGGGAAGTTGCTAATTATTAATATGCAATTCTCGTATCCTGAATTTCTCAGTGCCCATAAGGCCTCCCACGTTAGCACCAGGAAAAGGACAGATGTTTATGTTAGCACAGCTGGAAGCTGAGTTGCTCAATGAACAACAAAAAGCAAATCATTATGTAACAATCCTTAATGTGTAATACAAATCAAGCAGGAAACAAGTAAAAATTCTTTGGAATCTAAATATGTGATGTTTTTAATGCAGTTTAGCAGAGTAAATGCTACAGAAATACCCTTTAAAGGTGGGTAAGCAGTGCAGGTATCAGAGGCCCTGTTACCTGAGATGTTGGCTCTACGCAGCCTTAAAGAGGCATATTGTTCTTAGGCAGGGTCTGTCAAGGGGAGAGGGAAACAGACTTACCCTTGAAAGTTAATTTAATTCTGGTAAACCATCCATTCCATCTGCCAGCGGGAATACAGTGTTCTGTGATACCACCAAAACGTGTAAAAAGTAAAATATGCTCTTAAAAATGGTACTAAGCTGCTGCCTGAAAGGTGAGATTGCCTCCATCTGTGTGCGACAGTGGAGCAGCCAGGCTCTGTGGTATCTACTCCAAACCCAGAGGGAATGCATTGAGATCTGGAAGTGACCTGTGCATTGTGCAGAGCTCTAAATTCCCATGCACAGGAATCCTGCTGGTCCTGTTCCGGTGCACACCCTTTACCAAGGGCTCTAAGTTTGGTCTGGCGCTCCGCTTTGGAACTGCAATCACAATTTATGTTTGCTGGTAATGAAGTCCACTTGACTGCTTCTCTTGAACAGCCGCTGATGACCTGAACCTCGCGCATGGCACAAGCCTTTCATTCCTGACAGGACCCCACTTGTGCCCAGGGAATAAACTCCTTATGCCCACCCTGAGACTGGGGTGCTCTGGGTGATGCTGCAGGAGAGAACTCCCACCTTTCCTCTTCTGGGGAGGAAATAGCGCTAACTGCATACATGGCATATTCTAGTGAACACAACTGTTGTGTTGCCCCAAGCAACTTTGTTAATAGGTACGTGATATTCAGCAGCTGGGTGATAAAATTAATGCTAAATGGAAAGGTCTGAGGTTTGGTGTTTTCTGATAAAAAATGTGATTTATGCTGGATATGGCCTCTTGGAAAAATCTGTAATCCCGGTGAATATGAAAGACTGAGTTCAGAAGTTGGGAACTTGACCACGGAGAGATTTGGATAAGATTTCTAAAACCAAGTGATTCAGCACTTGTGCTCCACAGTTTTCTGAGCATCTAAATGTCTGTTGCAAATGGAATTTGACTACATTAGAACGCTAATTTCCGAAAGCATCATGGGAATGACAAAACAAGGAGCTGAACCTGGGTCTCCTGCAACTCCATCAGTTCTCAATCAGCCAGTGTTAGCTAGTGAATGAGAACCAGAAGATGAAAGGAAGTAGCACTTATGGATATAACTGCAAAGAGGAGAAATACAAGAATTCAATAAATCACTAATATAGTGAAAATTAGATACCATTCTAAAAAAAAATATTTTCTCTTTTATCATCTAGAAGTTCTAGTAGTGAGCAAAAAAAAGAAATTAAAGTTTACACTATTTCTTGCTTTGTATGAACTCTTTCATTGATTGCAGGGCTCTAGAAATGAAAAATTGGTTTGTTCACTGTAACATTTTCAATGAATCATATTTAAGGTGACACTGTGGTGTTATACTTCAAAGTCATGTACCAGAGAAACATAATGACCTCTCTTGTAATCCTGGAATTTTCAATGGAGTATCCTCATACAGCAGTAGTTTGATATTTTGCAGTTTAAAAACGTAATTGAAAGCATTTTTATTGGATGTGTTCTCATTACACAGCCACGCAGCCTTCATTTGAGAAAGCTGTTTAACCACAGACTGGAAATGAATGATCACTTTGAAGGGAAAAAACCACTGATGAAAAAGGGGAAATAAAAAGCTTGGAAAAATTTTCATCCATGCAAATTTTGGGATAATGACACTGCTCTTCAAGGCATTTTGATTTTTTTCTCTGCCAGCATTCAGAACCTTCTGTACTGCATTAAACACTTTGCTCTAGTCTTGCAAGGTTTTGCATCTCTTACTTCTAATTTTTCTATGTGTTTTTCAGCTTTCCTGATTCAACAAAAGACCTGGCAATAGTTTTATGCCTCAAATTCAAATGAATGAATTGGAAGTTAGGTGTTCAGTAATTATGGATGATGTGCATTTGGAATTTGAGAAACTGGCCTAATATCATAAGAACCAGTCGGGTTTGACAACTGGTGATGAGTTGAGATCTGTTTATGTAACTCAGATGGAATGGAATGATGCCAATAATTCAAAATAGAAAACTTTTAAACTGCATTCTTTTTTTTCAGTAAAATAAAGAACTACCGTAGATAAGAACCCCACAAGAGTGGTCAAAAACAAACAGATTAGGAGACTCATCCTGCTTTATTTTTTTCCTAAACTGTTTGTAGGCTGAGTCATGTTTTCATGCTAAAGCAAGTGATAACAATTTTGAATACTTGTGCTGCTAATCTCTAAATGGTAAATGCCCCTTAGTTTTGTTAATTTGTTTCAACAACTCCTATGAGACCATTCTGATTACCACAAACTTGGTTTCATACTGATTGATTCAGAGACAATAGACAGAAAAGGTATCAAACTGTACAGCTTGTAACAGAAAAGTGACTTTGGCTGCTGTAACTAAGGACAGCCTTCTCTCACTTAGCAATAAACTACATTTAGATTTTGTCAGTAATTGGTGAAAGAACAATTAAACAAAATCTACATGTTATTCAGTTGAAGTTTCATGTCTCGTCTGTTCTAGAATATCTCTGTCTTTTTGGATGCTGTGATAATGAACAGTTTCAGGGCACTGG
This sequence comes from Dasyornis broadbenti, assembly GCA_013397935.1. Classification (NCBI taxonomy): domain Eukaryota; kingdom Metazoa; phylum Chordata; class Aves; order Passeriformes; family Dasyornithidae; genus Dasyornis; species Dasyornis broadbenti. Next base: position 358,201 of record VZRN01006152.1, read on the forward strand.
GAAGCAGAAGGAAAACCCCAAATCATTTACCAGAGAAAATATTCTGCTTATTTGAGCAACAGCAATGTAGACAATGCCTCAATCTTAATTTCAAATTCAGTTTCATTCTTTTTACAAAACGTATAGCTTCCTTTTGGACACTTCTCATTTTTTCCTTATTCCCTGAAATTATTGTAGTCGCCCACTGCCATTTTAGCCCCCTGTGCTCTAAATATTTCTGCTTTGTACTCCTTTTTTCATTTGATCTGTGCATATTTTTCCCTTCACTTCTTTCATCAGTGGCACGGCTCAGGCTGGAGCTCTAAATAGGTCTTCAGAAGTGCCTTATCAGTAAACTGGATATCCCTTCCAATTTCATTAATGGACATAAGTGTCAAATATTAATTTTCCTATTATATTTCATTCTGATGTTTCAAATGCTAAAAAATACAATGCAATTAATCTAGTTCTTTCAGCTTTTAAAGCAGAAAAAATGGTAATAAATAATTGATGCTGAATTCCTTTGAAATTTTTTTTCTATTTTTTTTTTTTTTTTAATGGTTTATTTAAGGCAGGAGAGATAAAGCAGTGACATAACCTATAGAAAATACAGCACTGGAAGATACTGGAGCTCCATCCTGAGCACTTCCTATTACCTTTCTGAATATGTGGATTAATTTAGACCAATAATTAAGACAATAGATCAGAAGTCCCAATCTAGATAAAGGCTGTGACATTATTCTGGAGGATTTCTACTGACTCATTTAAGTGTTTGCTGAGAACTGATATTTGCCAAAACAGCCATATTCTAGGATTTATTTATGTACCAGGGTTCCTGGAGATCCTGATGGAGATCCAAATGGTGTTGAAATCAGCATCTCCTTGTGTCACAGGTCACAATTCTCTGTAAAGGAAACAATGAAAGATTCAGAAAAATCCTCCGTGTAACAGAATAGAAAAAAGACAGTATGGATCTTGAAATCCTGTGTTTGGGAAACAGACTTTGGGTCATAACTCTAAGAAGCAGTATCTGACACGTTCTCCAAATCCTGACTCCTCTTCTTTGATTTTAGTTTTAAATATTTTTGCTAATAAAGGATTGCATTTGAATACAAGAAAACACAGGGAAACAAGGAAAAGGTAAAGAAGGAGAGGGCAAAAAAGCCTTCGGTACTCATAGAAAGAGGAAAAAACTGAGAAAATAGAGCAGAAGTAGATTTAAACTTAAAAAAAACCCCAGGTTTTACAAAGTATTTTACTAATTCTCTTGGCATTAACTTTGTAGCAAATATGATTGACCTAAACTATCAGATGAGAATTACAGTCTGAGCAGTCTTCTACTGCTCCTCAGATGGCTTTGATGCAACAGCTCAGGCTGGGGAGGGGGGGATGCAGCAACTGGAACAATGTCTGGAGTAACAGCAATGAAAAATGATGGTCATTAAAGAAGATTTAGGATGCTATTTAAGAATCTTAAGAATTACTTTATTATTAGAAACTGATGCGTGATTTTTATTTGTTTTCCACAGTGGAAAATTATTTGCTGCAATAAAGCATTTCAAAGTGCAACATAGATTTATGAAATCCAGCTTGGCTATCCTGACTTTCTTCCCAAATTTACGTGAAAAAAATGTTTATACAGACATACATAAATTTTCTAAGTGTACTCACTCTGATTTTCCCCTCTGAGATATTTAAAAAAATAACCTCTCCTTTTCCAAAAAGATAGCAGTAAATGCCGAAAGATATCGATAACATTTTACAAGGCTTTATCTGAATTCAGAGAATACTGCTGAGTATTTGGGAGAAACCAATAAGAAGAAGGTTTATTCCGTTTTGGGATATTTTCTGTTAAGAAAAAGTGATTCCCAGGAGATGAGGTGACAGCTGTCCTCTAGCAGCATTAGCAGTGTACTCTCAGCAAAGTTTTACAGATCGAAGTTCTTGTGGGTTCTACTTTCTCTCCCTATGCAGTGTTTGCTGCCTCACCTGCTGCAAGGGAGAGAAAAAGAGGTGATAAATGACATGAACATAACCAGAGCCAGACCAGGGTGCTCTCTGAAGGCTGTGGGAAAAGTTACACTTTTTCCACAGGGATAAAGTTTTAGTGTATGGTACGATGTCCTCTGCTCTCTGCAGGTCTGTGATGCTCAATAAATAATGTGAATTTCCTCAGTCAGAGACATAAAAATAGTGTGTTGCACCTATGCAAGGAGCAAATGATTTTTTGAAAAATTGGGCTCTTAAACTGTATTATGTATAACACTTCTCCCCATCGTGGTTCATCCATCCAGATAAAATGGTACCTATTTCCTCTTTAAATGTCAACTATGTAATATATATTTTGAAATGGAAAGGATACCTTAGGGTACATGCTAATGTACTTCCTTCAATTACGTTTTATGATTATGACCTTTATTCCAACAATAATTTAATGTTTTAATTAAATTTGCAACCATTTTCATTGCTGCAAGATGTCCTTCATCTCTCTCTACTGTAATTTAATGAAGTGATTTTCAATCACAATCAGCAATATCTAACAATAAATTTTAATACCATTTTTCAGGAATCTTAAAGAAGATCTTTCATGTTTTAAGACAAACTCTGTATCAGTGCCATGGCAAGAAATAATTCCAACCTCTACTGTAAGCAAAGAATACACATTGTCAGTTTTGGCAGCCAGCTCTTGAGATGTAAAGAATATCCATTAGTAATTACAATGTCTCTTGATTTTCAGCATGTTTCTTATTAAAAATGAAAATCTGGATACAGGTTACTGAGGCCCATGTTCATATACTTTTAACACCTCAAATTTTCAAAAATCCATTTGCTGGGAGAATATCCATTGACATTTGAAATAATAATTATGTTTGAACACCTTCTGACAATATTATGATATGTCTTGCCACAGACATTCATGCAAGGAGTGACTTGCACAATGGAGAAGGCTTCTGGAAATAGATTACAGCAGAATATTACTGGTACATCTTCCAGAAGTTTTAAAAATAGTATTTATTCTTTTGAAAGCATCAGTCTAGCATTTATTCTTTGCAGCAACATCTATCTGACTTCAGTCTCCTTCTTTCTATAAAGATGATTTCTTTACAGCCAGGTTTATGTTGCCTAAATAATAGGCAACAAGGTGTTAAGGAAAGGGGGAAAGAACACCAGGAAAAATATGTTCAGAATATTTAATTTGGAAGAAGAAAATAAACTACTGCTGTATATTTTTATGTAACAGCAACAATGCTGCACATGTTTGCACAGAAGGGGGAAGCACAGCAGCAGAAACAGGAAAACCATTAATAGTATTAAGTCACCAATTGAAAAAAAAAAAAAAAACCACTTTTTTTCTCTTTTTTGCCCAGAAATTTAAACTTGCTTGGAAGAAAATTGTGGACTGGCA
>VZRN01006152.1:361598-417842 GCA_013397935.1 Dasyornis broadbenti
AAAAATTGTGGACTGCTTCTTTTTTTTTTTTTTTTTTTTTTTTTTTGTGGTATTTTAACAAGAATTAGGGAAATCTCAGCTAATTTCTAACTAGGAAAAGGCATTACCTTGGAAATAAAAGGTAGGTGAAAAGGCAAATCAGAGCACTTAAATCTGAAGAAATGTTGACAGAGTCTGCTAACACAGATTTTTGTATTGGAGTCACAATGGCAGTGCTGAAGCCCAACCTCACAAGAGCTGGATTCAGTTCAGGTCTATATATTGGGGCACAGAACAGATAGAATCTGGGGCCTCTATATGGGTTGAGGCTTGATGGTGGTCAGAATCACCTGAAAGTAGCTAAAGGAAAGAATTGTAGCAGTTTGCAATAGTAAGATGAAAGATGCAGGTTTTGTGAAGCAAGGCAGGGAACAGAAGTGCCAAATGGAAATGAGAAGTTTCTACAGGAGGGAAGGCATAAAGCAGGAAAGCAACACTACATGTGGCGACAGTAAAAAATCTGGGCTGCAGTGCAGATGAACAGAACGCAGTCAGAATATCTAAGCTCATAAAGTCTGAGGAGATGCCAAGAAATATAATCTGGATTTTGAGAAAATATAATGAGCCTCGTAACACTGTGAGCCCTATATAATGTCAGGTAATGCTTTTCCCCTGCATTCCTCTAAACCTTCTGTAGAACGAAGGCAGCTTCTAGCCCTGATCTCTCAAATCCCTGTTTCTTGGAAGGTGGTGAGTAAATTTTATCAGTTGCGTCAGTGTAACCTGAGTTTGCACAACAGTGACATGGTAGGCAAATCTCTGGTGTGATTTGATACAAATTGACCTACCTGGGTAATGAGAAGAGGCCAGAAATTACTTCATTCATTTCTATCCTCTGCAGGCCAAAAGCAATCAGGAATATACCTAGCAGCCGTTACTTGTGGAATGTTCTCTAGTCATTGTGTGGTCATTGGTTTCAGTGCAATTGTTATTTCCAGCCATAACTTGGTAATGAATGAAGAGGATTAATTGTTGGGCTTTAACAGTTTCAACCGTGTTCAAAATTCTTTTCTGTCTCTTGGCAGAAGGGGAATGTCTCACTTTCAAATGGGTTTGAGGTACATCTATACTTGTTAGCAAATGATCTTCCCTTCTACTGCTTCTTAATTTTGAAATGTATATAGCTCTCAGCCTGAGACTCCTTTGGTTAGAATATGAGTAATTTGCCGAGTCTCCGGAACTCGGACTGCTTGTCTTGCGTAATTTCATGAGATACAAGTGCTACTTTTGACAAAACAGTATGACATTTTTCTGGACAAACTCAAACATTAGTTTGCCTTGCCAAGTGCATATTTTGCTTATATTTTGTGCTAACAAAGTAAAATATTTTTGTCCTAATGCTAGGCTTTATTTTTTATTTCTGCTGCCTCTAGTTATGACAGAACCATTTACACAAGACAAAATTGATTCTTAGAAAATGTATCAGAAATGGCAAAGTAAGGTGAACGCATAATCTAGTGTATGAAAAATATAAAATACATTATCTACTTTGTGTCAAATTCTGGCAATGAAACTATTGTATTTAAAGTATCCATCTCTATCTGTCGATATAGGATGGATCACTGACGTCTGCAAAAAAAAAAGCCCTGTTTAGCAAAATCATCAATATTTCTCAAAAAAACCCCAAAAAAACAGCAAACCAAAAACCAAAGAAATCATAAGCCAAATTTCTGCTAGAATGCTGGCTGCAGAAGAACAACCTTAGTGGTTTCATTTAGTTGTTGATGAGTGATTTAGAAGGTGAATAAAAACGCCCCAAATTGCTTAAATCAAGAGCCTTACATATCCTGTATTTCCACACCTCAGTTTTTCCATATCTGAAATGGTCATATTAATGGAGTGGGGATGGTTTAGATTATTCCGTTCCCTGGCTGCTAAAATGATCAGAATATCTGCATTTGGGAGCTCAGAGATAACTACTGGTGGTAAGAAACATCTGGGCAGATCTCTCACAGCTGAGATGGAATCTTTTACTTTCTCTTAAATTCGTACCACATGCGTTACCGTCCGAGATTAAATTGAAATGTGAAACACTCTAACATTCCAACCTCTTTCAAGTATGAAGGTGTCAATCAGTTGTTGATTCTGAATTATAAAATGAAAGAAAGCACTTCATCAAATTAAGAAGTAGCTCAGGAATCCCAAGGAGGTTTAAATGTAAATGTACATTATTACTAAATTCTGAGCCATAAAGTGGCCCTGGAAAAATGAGCTTTACAAAATGCATGAGATCCAGCATAGCAGTATACAAATCGTACAGAGGTGCATTCCCAGGAAGAAAACAAATTGTGTAACTCACAATCCTAAAATGTAAATAGTGGTTCTATCATGTACTGCAAAATAATCTGCAGGTTAAAAAAGGATGTTTTGAAACTGTATTAGTAATAAAAAATGATAAACTCATCATATCTCCATCCCTCCAGAAATATTTACTTTAAATGAAAATGTCAGAAGTGAGAGTAGCTGACTGTAGGATAGTAGCACCTCAAATTGGTGTTTTCATCACCAACTCACCTCCTCCTTGTCTGTTTGTGCTGAATTTAATAAAAGCTCAGGGACGATGGAGTTCAAGGTTTCACTAAGAAGCACCTGGGAGTCAATAGCTGTGTTGAGGTAGTTTGTGTATACACAATGGCTGTACATATCGTTGTGGCAGGGTTCCCTAAGGAAAAATGTGTGTTAGGGCATCAGTGACTTGGGAGACCCTTTTCAGAGTTTAATAACACCATTTTCAAACTGTCTTTTAGTAAGAGACAGACATATTAGAACATTAGAAGAAAGGCACAGTAAAGGAAGTGATATGCACAGTCTTCTTCTCACTTTTTGTAGAGCTCAGACATTTTTAGAATTTAGAGCTTAGAATTTTTATGATCCTATTGGAGATATGAGGTCCTGACTGAAGGACAAATGAAGTAACTCTTTTATGGGGGAATTCTCTGTCTCTCCCTCTTAGTGTGGCCCCTTTTAAAGAAATGTATCTTAAATACGCTTTTTTTTGCTTATGTTTAAACTTACTATTAAGGCATATACCTGTATCTCAGAAACTCTTATTTAAAACTTCCTGTGCTGGTGCACAAGCATTATTACTCCCAGAAGGGTAGAGTAGTTTTAAATACAACAAACATTATAGAAATTAAAGAAATCCACAGGTACAGAAGATCCACAAAACCTTTTTCTTTTGAAAAGAAAGTCTCCATTATTCACACACAATCAGCAAACTGGATCAGTGTTGGTCTTATCCAACACAGTTATTGTCAAAGAGTGAGATGGAAATTTTGAAAGGCGGGACTTGGTGGTCAGGAATCTGCTCCCAACCTGTTTTCTGCTCCAAGTCAAGCTTTTACGCTATACAGTCATGGGTTACCCTCCAAAATTAAGGTCAAGCTAATTAGTTTAGAGGATCTATATAAGCATTTTATGACAATCAAATTAATAGTAACTGAGTTGATCATGATTAACATTATTACTGAACAATTAGTTTGGATAGGGCAGTTATTTAAAGGCTTGGTCCGGTTTACAGCAGCTTATCTCATAGTAAGAGAAGATGTGCTTCTGAGCTAAAAATACATTTCTTCAGTAGAAGCAATGAATTCTGTGAGGAGTGGTACTTAAACCATCAGATATTTACAAGTAGCAAAAAGTGTCTGAAGCTCAATAAGTTTTCTGTCCTTTGTAGTAATCCCTTTTTAACAGATAAACTTGGAAATCCTAATCCCAGTCACTTCTGTACAAGTTTCTTACCACTGGAATTTATCTGTTGATTTTGGTTGAGTTGTTTCTCACCTAACTGGGGATAGTAAAAACTTCATGGTTTGCATTTAAAGTCTGAATATATTGGACTTCAGCTCTCAGCTGCTAAATCTGGTTTGATAACCAGAGAGAATTAGGGGCTTACATTTTAAAAATAGATTTAGAGATATCAGCAATGTTAAAAACAGTCACTAGAAATTTCTCTATTTTTCAGACAAAGTTTTTGTTTTGTTTGGGGCTTCTTGTTTGTTTGTTTCTTTGTTCCATAAGGGATAATAGATTTTGTAAGAAATTCACACCCATATAATGGATTGCTTTTAAATGCAACGTAACCCAGTAATTCTAAGTTACACTGTGTCCTTTGTTGGTTCAGATTTTAAGAAATTCTTTTTAAGCTCCAAGTAATAATTTTAACTACAATTCTGGTGAGTTTTTCTAAACAGCATCTTTATTCTTTCAGGCAGGTGAAAGATTAGTCCAGCCTGCCTGAACAGCAGATGGCCAGCAGCAAAGCTTTTCCCTGCTGACATGTTTATAAAGGGAGCACACAGCTATAAAATTGAGTTTGCTACTACTAATAATCATAATCTACTGGTTGATTTGTAAAGCTCCACCTGAATATTTGTGGAATTTTACATCAAAGAGATTTTCTTAAAAAAGCATGATCCTACAACATACACCTTCCAAAACATCTAAAGTCAAATTACAAATGTTCCTATTTTCAATCAGTGCAAATTTTTATTTTTCAGTAATAGCTGCCATGAAGGTACCACTAGTTTTAACACTTCCAATACTGATTTTCATGGTACTTTAAACAAAACTGAATTATTGTTTTTATTTTTCCTCTCTCAAGTAGTAGGATTGAAAACCAAATGATTCTACATGGGAAAAAATTGCATTCAACTCTCAGTCACACATCATCCTTTCTCAGGTTGCTGTTACGTTGTGTAATATTTTGTTACCATAGAATATCTCAAGTAGTAAGGGACAAATATGGATCATGTCCAGCTCTGTGCTCCTCACAGGACTACCTAAAGTTGAGCTCTATGATTGGAGCATTGTCCAGATTCTCCTTGAATTGTGACAGGCTTGATGCCTGTGCTAATCTATTATATTATATTATATTATATTATATATATTTAATGTAATTTATATCAATGTATACTAGACATTGATCTCTAAGTTTGACATGTTTGTCAAATATGGTATTAATATTCTTCTGATTTATTGTAAGAAATATTTTGCAGATGTTTTCCACAAATTTAAATGCAAAGGTACAGCTTCCAATAAAGCTCCTTCTTAGCAGTTATGTCTATTATTTAAATTCATATTCTTCTAAAGCACCAAGTGCCCTGGCCTATTCTGTTCTTTAGGCATCTTTGGAACACCATATTACTTATAAAATGTAATTAAATTCCTTTCAATCTATCCATTCATGGTGACTTAAAAGAAAAAGCTATAATCCACCTTACTGCTTTTGCTGCATGCTCACTATTTACATTTGTGGGTAAAATCTTATTATTCAGACTGCTGATTGAATAACTTTGAAGTGTGTTGTGTCTCATTAGCAATGCTGCTCATTATGCAGGGGATAGTGACTAATGGAAAGCCTTTGCCTCACAGCTCGAGGTGGTAGAGATTTCTTCATCATAAGCCACTGTTCAGACATGAAATGATTACAGAAGTAATAATAAATAATTAAAAACTTAATTACAAATTCCTTTCAAGGATCGTCACCAGTTTGCTCGTATTTAGGTTTTGTTACCATGTTGGATGTGGGTGTTTCCTTCCAAATGTACATAGTTGCATATGACAAGTATGAGTTCCAAAAATGATACATTTATGCGAGTGACACAAAGTTAGCAAGGGTGAGAAACCTCTGAGAAAGGGTTTGAAAATGCTGTTCCTCAAAGTGGGAATCCTAACATTTAATCCTAATAAATTTCATTTAATCCAAATGTTTGAGATATCCTCAAGGTATGGTAAACTTGTAGTCCTATGTTAAAAAATATGATAGCGGATTTTTTCTCTTTCTGCGTGGAAAAGTACGTCACAACAAGGTGATCCACACAATGGTACTAACAAAGAAAAGGCCTCAACCCAAGCAGAAATATACACAGTTATGCATGTTCTTCAACAGAAATCATGTATATGATTTCTTCATACCAGATAAATAAGGAATCCAGTGGGGACATAATATATGCTCCTGCAAAAACCATCATGATTTGTTTTTCCTGAAAGGTCAACTATGATTTGCTTATTCATCAAGTTTCTAACAGAATATGAAAATAAGAATTTCCAGCTGGGTTTCACAGCATTAGTGCATTACCCAGGATTCCAGCTCTGTGATTGAGAGCTTTCAATTTTGCTAAAATGTGTCTAATTTTGATTATTACAAACAGCTCCTTGTTAAGAAAAGAGGTAAATTCGATTTTCAGTTGTGTGTTACATATTGAAATTTTTGATTAATAGCTACTTCACACACGAAATATTTAGAAAATGTGCCTTCCCTCTACAAGACTTGCATCACTAAATGCTTTTAAAACTCATGGTCCCTGGCAGAATTTGTCTACTTGGATTTTGTGAACTATTTCTTGAGTTTAAATGAAAACCACTGTTAAATTGTCGAAGAAAAATGAAAGACATCCCGAAAAGCCAGAGTTAAAGGAGCCTATTTTTAGTTTAAAGGAAGTACATATGTACCAAACTTTAATCATTATCCTCATCAGGATGACGGGTGATGCCAGGATAATAAATAAAGTCTCTGATTAGAAATTAAATCGCTGTGACAGAATCTAAAGGCCATAAAGCCTTCCAATTTCCCTCCTCTCTGTCCTCTGCATACATTTTACCCCTTCCTCCACAATAAACTGTCTATTCATTCAAATTCAAGGATGCACTGCGGGGTAGAATCACTAAAGATCAACATCAGAAAACAAACCAAAATAAAATAAGATACACAGCTGTCAGTACAGAATTTTCTAGCCACAAAGTGAGCTTAAGGAGAAGAAATCAACTGTAGTGTGGAGAACATACACAGGGATGCCTTTGTCAACAGTTGTTTCTGGTTTACCAGAATAATGAAGTGAGAAGATACCCACTCTGTGATACAGATCTCGATTCTAAATCAGGAAATACAACAATAACTTACAACACACACTGCAGATTCCCTTCTCAGTTGTAAAGGAGAACAGCCCTGCTACTACTCTGGTACTAGAGCCAGAAAAGGAACTACCCACGTATGTCCCATTTCCAGGAAGCAAAATGCAATTTCAGGGATAGACCAGGAGCAGCAAGTCCAAATATATGTGTCTCAAATTGTGCTTCTTTGACGGTGTTGTTTACGACTTCACTACATCTCAAGTATGTGCACTTGGAACAATCACATAACATTTAATTAACCAATTGGTTAATAACCATTCTTTACTCGTAAATTAGGTACTCATCGGAGAAGTCACTTCTTTTGAATTGGAATCATGTTATCTTTATCGATTTGACTGATAAACTTAAGCCTTCATTATATTATTCTTTGCCATCTAAATTAACATCAGTAGGATTTGATGTGACCACAACACACAGATTGCTGCACGAGCTGAATACAGAGACCACCTTCTTAATTAAACTGCTGTAGGTGAAAATACTTCTTCAGTTTTTTCATATTTTGCTGTCAGGAAACACAAGTCTGCAAGTCCCAATGGGTTAGACAAGATTGGAAGTGTATTGGGCGTCTTTGATCCAAGGTGTGGGCTTTTCCACTTATACTGCAGAGTACCTTTGCTTATCAATTACGTTTACAGCCCTTTGTAAATGCTTTTAAAGCTTACTCTCTTCCTCAGTCTAGGGCTGGAGAAATGAAGTTACAATGAACTCTGTGAATGAATTCTGTGTCCCACTGATCAATAATGACAAAACCACAGAATCCCACTACCACACAGAAGTCCTTCTACTACTTAAATGTACCAAGGACAGTCCTGAGCACTCAGCCAGGCTGCAGCATGGAAGAATGGTTTAAATGACTGCCATGGTAAAATCTTTCTGCATTCCTTTATTTTCCTAATATGGACTCCTATATAACCTTTGAACGTAATCTGTTGTAAAATACTTGTCTTCCGTCTCAGTGTTTCTTACAGCACCTCATTCTCTCATGAGTATTTATACAAGAAATGACTTGAGGGGAAGAAGGCAGCAGAGATTTTCCAATGTCTTCATTCTTTTCTGCCTGGGTGACATTTTTAGCCATCAAAGCATGGCCTGTAACAGAGAGAAGGTTCTTATGAATTCAGTTCCACACACTCCACCTATCAAGCTCAGTTCCAGAGAATTCAACCTAATTTTTGAGTATTCTCTTAAAAGCTCACAAAGCTCATGGTGCAACTTTCTTCTATTCCTCAGTTCTTATAGTAATAAAACTCAGTGGTATTTATTGGCTTGCCTAGAGCAGCACAACTTTTTCTGGTTTAGTTGCTATGGGACTTTATATTTTAAAAGTTTTCATTGTCTTGAATGCAGAGGTTGTATCTTTCCTGGCAATAGCATTCTCCAGCCAAATATATATAGCTGTAATGGTAATTTCAATAGCCAGCCTATTCTTTCTGTTCCATAATATTACTCTGCTATTAAACTTTTATAGCTGAAACTCTTAAATTAGTGTCTTCAGCATTTCTACGCACCTTAGAAAAATGGCTCCTCTAACTGTATACCCAATACTGTCACCTATCAGAATGTGGCATAATTATTTCTGTTTTGTTCCCCTTTTGGTTCTTTCTCTAATTCTACAGCTATGCAGAAAAGTATTACTATTACCATCTCTCATAATGTCTTGAATCTTGGCATACAGACCAAAAAATTTGGACCCAGTGCCACTGCCATTCGTGTTCAATTATTGATTTCATTTTATACGGGATGTCTAAGGGTCAGGAACCCAGCATTATAGCAGCTGAATCAGTGGGTTTTTTTCCGGCTGTTGGGGTTAGTAGCATCTCTATTTTTTTTTATTTCAAAAAATGAGGTTAAAACAATTCTATTTTGTAGCCAAGCTGCAGCAAGAAGACTTTGTCAAGTAGCAGCAGAGATTCCCAGACAACTAATTAAGAGCCAGTGCCTTCCCACAAAGGTGTACTTGGCCACAGATGTGTCGTTTTGTGCACTGTTGACTGCATTTACTTGCTATGACTTTGCAGCCCCTTATTAGAAAGACATTTTACTTTTCAAACGACATCCACTCTAAATTAGCGGAGAGCAGGTCTCCGAAACTTGGAATGTTTCCCAGACAAAACACAATGCACAAAGCTGTAACTTGTTCAAGAAATGATACCAGAAGTTAGAATATGTTCCTGATGAAGCTGTAAACTTCAGCTGGGAGACTTCTCAAAATCAGGCTCGATCCTCCCGTTTGGTGATGAGTGGGGTGAATAGCACTTCCATCTGTTGTATTGTGCAGAAATAAAATCAACTTCAAAGGGAAAGCTCTTAACCTGTTTGCTTTTGCTGAAATGAAAATACCAATTCAGCAAGTCGTATTTTGGAAACAAATCTCCAGTAATCACAATATTTTTTTGGATGCCAGATGGCCTGGCCTCCTCTCCTGGTCTGCGCATCAGAATAACTAAATGCTTGTATTTCTTGATGTGCCCTTTTAGGGTACACAAGGAATGTGTAAAATCACTACAATTAGAAGCTCTGAGATGAAACCTCAGTGCTACTGAACTTAGGGACAAATCTGCCATCGACTTCAACACTGTTATGTTTTCATCACTGCTACATCCCAGAGCTGAAAATGTCTGTTTTATTTTGACGATGGCATTTCCAGACAGATTGTTTCCTCATATTATTGCTTCAATGGACAGTCCTTAGGAACTGAGAGTGCTCTAAGGAAACATTTTATGACAGTAAGTGAAGGCACGTTACAAGTGGCAGAATCTAAATCTTTTTTGGACTATTATTTTGAGTGACGTATTTTGTAATGCTTTTTCCTCTTCTTTTTTAGCCTGTAAACATACGTACTGCTTTCCTCATATTTACAGGTCAGTACCTATACGATATACAATTGATAACCTGTTAAAAAACAGATGTTTTAAAAGCTTCCTGAAACAAAAGTTTCATTTCAAATGTTTCTCTTAACAATTTCTTGGAAATGAGTTATCATAACTCGCTCACCTGAAAAAATGTGGTGCTTGGGATGTGTTTACGAATGTACCCAGATTTCACCTAGATTTTAAGGTCCCTAAAGAATGGAACAATGAAAGTAAATATGTGAGTTTTACAGGCAGTCAGCAGAGTAACACGGAGATGTCTTTGAAAACTCCTTGATGTAATTGCTGTCTGTCTGCCTTGGGAATCTTCAAGAAAAAACCAAAGCCTCAGTTTTTATAGGATAACAAAACCGTATCCATGGACTAGAAGGACACTAGATATGTTTATTACTGAAAACTCAGGAAATTCAGGGAATTCCTAGACTTTAAATTACTTCCATTAGTTAGATAGGACCTTTCTTCAGGATTGTACCTTTGGAAAACCAATACAACTTCTTCTTCTGCAAATTAATGTACTGCCAGCAACCACTAAATGGGTAAGACTCTCTGGAGCCAAATTGCGAATAGTTTCACTACAGCCAAGCTCACGTCGCTGCAATGTTGTTTCATTGACCTGAATGGATACAGCTTTGCCCCACCTTGTGTGTGACACCAAGACTGTGTAGAAGCATTACTAGATCAAATGGTCTTACCAGTTATTTCTCTTTGACAGGACCTGTTTGGACTGACAGCACCAAAACACAAAGACTTCCATCAGATTAGTGTTTCTAGTACAACATTAATCATTACCCAGGGCATGCATTTGAAAAACACACGCTTCTGACACGGCTCTCATTCAAAACGACGAGCATTTTAATGCTGATTCCACAGGGACTGGAATCTGGACTAATGAATTATACAATGAACTCCTGTCATTTTTGCCTATTCTTTCAGCTAATAAGACTGTATTAGACAAGGATTGTGCACATTTCCTTGTCGTGCTACACTGTTACCGTCTGGGCTGTCATGCTGGTGTAGCATTGAAGATGAGTTGAAGAGTGACTGTTGTATATTTATAAAGAATTCTGTGGCTAACTTTGCTCTAAATTGGGCATGTAATGAATGCATTACTGCAAAGCAGGGAAATAACACCTATTATAGGCTAGAAATGAATCATCGCAGTGGCAAATAATTTTCTAAGCTGCAGTATTTTCTCTGTTATTGCTTTGCTTTAAACTTTAGTGAAAAGCAATTACTTTATTCTTTCTCTTTATTTTTATTGCTGGTGATTCTTATGCTAATTTTCCCCTCTATATTTCGGTTGATTTTGAAAAGGCTTTTAGAATTTAAGATTAAATGGAATTGGTGATACTGCCCTACCATCTTCACCTCCTACCTCTCCTATCCTCAACCCCCACTCTGGGTTATGAAGACTTCTTAAGGAAATTTATAGAGAAAACACAGAGCTGTCACATTTCAAATTGTTTCTTGTTCTAAATAAATGAGACAAATCAGCATCCTCAAGTCATCACAATAATAAAAGTTTGGGTGGTTTTTTTTATGTTAATCTTATTTTTAATTTAATAGTTTAAAGAAACAAAGGTTCCCTGCATTTGAAGAGTCACCTTTTTGAATTTTTCCCCTTCAAGAATCACATATTTCCTGCAATTAAGTGAAACACGTTCACTTGTGGTACCTTTGTCGTTCTGTGCCCGTGACTTGGGTCTGTATAAAACACATAAATGTTTTCCTTACAGTGAATTTAGTAAACTAAATGTGCTACTTTTCAGATTCATTAATAATGTCTTCAAGTAAACAATGATTACGAATCTGAAAACAAACAATTTAACATTGTACCCACAAAACTAGAGGTAATTTTTCGATCATCCTTTTCTTTTCTTGGACTACAACATTTTAGAAAAAAACATACATTTATTTGTTATCAAAAGTCACTGACAAGACACAGAACTCATGAAGATTTACTTTGCTCAGCATTTACGGCAGAAACTACAGACAGAGTTCTCCAAGGTCCCCTCTGAGGTCAAAAGGGAGAGGAACTCTTAAGTGCAGATCTAGAAAATTACCTTATTGTGATCTTTGTTTTAGTTACAGATAAGTGAGATTAAATCTCAGGTTGCTGTAAAACAAATTAATTCAGCAGTAGCATTCCTGGAAGAAATCTGTGTATTATACCTACAATGACTGCCAGGGTGCTTTCAATTTCCTTACCTCAGGAAGATCAAATGATGGAGAACCAGAAATGGAAATTATACTTTCCTTAATGTTGGATCAAACATAAAGGCAATATTTTCTAAAATCATAAACTATTACTAACAAGTAACGAAATACCTTCCTGTAGGCTTGGGGGCAATCTTTGATCTAAGCAAACCTGAAAATGTACTAAAAAAGACCAATTCTTGAGAAAGGCGCCTTCTTTTTTCTACCCTTCCCTGAACTCTGGCCTGGGACACCTTGTACTGTTTATGGCTTTAATGTCAGCAAACACTGAGCTTCCATTCTATTTATTTTGGAGAATTTAGAACAAAAGACATATTCAGACTTCTTGCATAGGCCTCAGGCAATTGTACATTATTTCAGAACAGACACTGCAGGTTAGGTGGAAAAATACAGGAAAAATAATTGTCTTAGTCACAAAGCTGGCAGTGCCGCATCTTTTCATTTCTTCTGAGGGAACTTAGGTGAATTACAAATATAAAGAACTCTGTTAAAATTTATTTATATAAAAATGCCTAGGGACATAGGTAAGGCTTTAATTTTTTATGTCTTTGGAAGCTCAGAAAATACAGCAATAGCCACACAAGAACCATGGTGAAAAGTATGTGCTTAAAATTTCAAGAACTGCTCTCAATTAAAAATCAGAGAGTATTTTTTCATTCATATTAGAGGAAATTTCTGTAAAACCTCACTGCTAGCTTTAAGATCAAATAAAAGACATTGTGACTGTGGAGATGAATGATTTAAAATAGCTTTCCATTCATACCCCTGATTCAATAAAAAGGTAAGCTAACATCTAACAATCTCAGCAAAATTTATGCAGCACTAATGATTTGATTGTGTTCTAATAACAGGCTATGTTTATTGCATAATGAAAATGGTTAAACATACAGTTTTCTATGAAGCTATTTTTTAAAATGTATTTATCTACCTCTGAGAAAGGTTGAAAACTTGTTTAAATGCTGAAATAACTGGAGTACAGCAGAAGGACCCTTTAACACCCCAAATTTAGCTTTGTTTTTTTGTTTTGGATGAATGAGAGTAGTTAATTTTAATTTTTTTGAATGCTACACCAATATTTTCAGGTTCTTTTTTTTTCAAAAATTTGAGTAGAAGTAGCACTCTACTTATTTGCAGTTCACCACGGGATAAATGTGTGCACTGACCACTTGTAGAAATAATCAGAGCCTTGATGAATATTTGTCATTGTGCTGTTCAGAGGGGTTTATGGAGTTTTACCTACCTCTTAATAGCTGAGATCACAACAGGGATAGGCCTGGTACATTCCATTTAC
Source organism: Dasyornis broadbenti (assembly GCA_013397935.1). Taxonomy (NCBI): domain Eukaryota; kingdom Metazoa; phylum Chordata; class Aves; order Passeriformes; family Dasyornithidae; genus Dasyornis; species Dasyornis broadbenti. The sequence continues at coordinate 374,928 of VZRN01006152.1, forward strand.
TGCATCTGTGGACAACAATAATATGAGGATTTGCTTGGGTTTTTTTTGTTTGTAGTTTTTGCTGTCATTTTTTAGAGCAATGGAGACATTCAAGATGCGGATGGAGCTGAGATGAAACCATGGAACTGTTTTTATTAGCCTTATTTTCCCTTGTTCTGACTAAAATTGGAAGCACTAAAACTGCAGCTAACTTTCTGAGATGAAATATCATCATCACATATGGTTTAGGAGATCCTTGTGACATAAACCCAGAGACTTCAATTTGAGTTGTTGCAAGCAGCTGAATTAATAGAATGCTGCAAGTGAAGGGGCTTGTTTTGAACGTAACGTTTCTGTTGCATTCAAAATCTAAAGGGCCATTATTAACATTTCATTCTGAAGAAGCAATTATCTCACCACAGATGAGTGAATGGATAGGAGAACAAGGTCCTTTCTAATTTGTTTGCACATGATGTACTCTGTGATTACATTTTGTGCAGCAAGGCATTCAACCAGGCATTAATAAGAATTCCTACTTGTTTTTAGAGCTTAACTAAGAGTGCAGTCTTTCTTGCTTTCTAAATTTTAGAGGAACTTCACCTGTGGAAAATGAGAAGCACTCCTGTGTCATTTCCAGTGCTGTGAAATTACATTTAGACTCATAATTTGCATTTTATTGCAAGCTGTGCCTTTATTAAGATACACAGGATTAGAGGTGTGTACCTCTTACTTCTGATATCTGCAGAACACAATCCTCTCTTTCCCTCTCCTTATCCCAGATATCAAGAAGACCCCCACAGGTAGGAGTCAGAGGCAAACAAATTTTCCTGTGCTGCATCAATGGTGTGTGCCAGTGAACATTCACTGTGCTGTACACATCCCTTTAGCCATTAAAATAAACCAAATCCTTTCCTAGATAAAGGTTTCTGAAAAGACTCATTACTTTTTATTATGTTTTTTGAGCAGATTTCCAGAAGGACTAGGTGAATACTTAAAATTCTGGGGAAATAGTTGGTGACTACTGGCCAGTAAAACAGATTTTTAAAAGGGACATAATCCGTACTTTGTGGTTTTTAAACATATGACATTTAGTCTTTAGTACTTGAGCATGGTACATGACATAACTAATTCCCAGCTTGTCTGGCCTCACAAATGAGTCGTAGTTTTAGAAAACAGCAGAATCAATTAAATCTGTGACTCTGACTAGATGTTTTGTTTCTCAAATTGCTTTATCACGGAGAATTAGGCAGCGGTGGTACAGCCCTTCAAGGGCAAATGCATTGAATCCACCCAGACCTACTGAAACCCAATGTTTAAAGCTGCACCAAAGCAGGCATTGTGGCAGGTAAGGAGTTAATGTGCAAGATATTAATAACCCTAAAGTTGCCTTCTGTCAACAACATACAGGCTGTCCTTTTGAAACCTTTCAGTTGTAAATAGCAGTTCTGACAGGAAGGGTAATGCAGCCTAGGCATCATGCACTGTCTCTTCTTTGGGCTTGAAGTCTTTGAAGGCTAGGGGCTGTACTGAGAACCAGGAGGGATTACAGGAGAATTTTTCAAAGGCATAAAGAGTTCTGAGCAACCTAGCTCCTATTCAAAATCAATGAGTGCTGGACACCTAATTAGCAAGGGTACTTTGAAAATCTCCCGCTCCTTCTCTTTTATGCAAGCTTCTTGCTATAGAAACTGTACTGGAATAGAAATCTAATTGGGAAACACTGTGACCAGGAAACAGAGGTGAGGAAGTGGATTAACTGCATATGTCAAGACAAAAATTTTTCTCAGGCATGTTTATAGCACTTGCTGGTTGAAATCAAAATCAAAATTTTCAGCAGTATGCAAACTCTTTTCTTCTTCTCCTTGAATTTTGAGATTTGGATTCTGCAGACTTCTTGTCTGTAGAAATTAGTATGTTATTTTTCAGCAATATCACTTTGCTTTCTGTTATGTTGATATTATTCCTGCTTTCATAAAATAATATAAAGGCACATATCAGTGTTCAGAGAGCAGGACATAATCAGCTTCTCTGTGCTATGCCTGATAAAAGCATTCTTTGATGGGCAGAAGTTGTGTCTGATTTCATGTTACAAGGTAGCAGCTACAAGTAAGTGGATGATCGTTGCTTTCCCACCACCCTCCCTGCTCTCTCAGGTTTGAACCAAGACCAAGGAATGACTGGCAGGCAGCAAAACTGCATCTCCATTACCTATCAAAATGAAAACTCAAGTGCTACCTAAAACCATTACGACTTGGGAGCTGGAAGTCGGGAATAGGAGAACGGAGAACCCAAAGATGGTTTGGTGAGACTTGTTCTATGTGTGCCTGCATTATTGTATTACCTACATTCATAAACCAATTTTCTTCATGGTTTTAGATATGACTGGCCTTGGAACAGTCTTTTTTTTCCATTTCCATTATTATTTTCCTAACCATTATCCCACGTTATTTCATAAATGACATTTCAGAGGATTATTACAAGCCAATATATATTGTGTGCCACCTAAGTAAGCTTTGACTGGTACAATAATTAATTTCAGTCTAACTTTTTGACGTTTTTTTCATTTTCAAGTCAGGTAATCCCTTACTGAGGCTCTGATTTCTGAAGTGAGTTATATGGTTGGTGAAAGTAGATCTTTGTACAACCACTTAAAATTGCAGAAAGTATTTTACTTACATTATTTCTTCATCTCCTGATGAAGAGGAGGATCAGCAGGGTCATCTGACAGTAGGGAAGCTTCCCAAACATTACATCATTTTTATGTATGCTTTGAGAAATGACTTGATTTTCTCCCATGGGCAGCTACAATTAAATAGAAGTCAAAACAGATAAGGCACATGGTATACAGAAAAGTTATTAATTGTTTACAAATGTTCATGCACAAATGGAATATTTCACAAAAGAAGCAGGAATGGTCAGTTTCATGCAAATTATTAGAGGATTAAGGTCGTTTTAATGAGAAAGACAAAGGCCACAAAAATATGAATGACTCCATAGCAGAAGAAATTGTTGCTAACAGCTATCAACAGATGTATTGGCAGCTGAGAGCAGAGATCAGCCTTTATATCTCCTTGGAAGTAAGTATTCCTTTTGCCAGAAATAATTTTGATCTTTCATCCAAAAGAAACTTTACTTCTTTCCTTTAAATATAATTCAGATTTTTGTCATGCTGCCAGCTGATTCAAAGTCTCTGGCTTTGTGCCTCGATATGACGCATTTTCAACTTGACACACACACAAAAAAAGTCTTATATAGATCCATTTTGGCAAATATCTATTATCATCAAGCAAGAAAATCAAGGTCCCACTTTGACATATGCATCTGGTTTTAATCAAAGTATTAAGACTCTGATATTGATCAATAGGCCAGGAACTGCTCAAACAGTGACTACTGCTGCACTGCCTGTGTAATAACTCGCTTAACGACAAAAATTACTGAGATGCAGCATGCCAATTTTCCCTTTGTCTTTGCAAAAAGAAAACAAGTAGATAATATCTAAACTTCTATGAAATAACTGTATGCTTTAAAATTCTTTTTGTTTACAGTTCATCCTCTCATCACTCAAATATTGTGTACAACATTTCATTAGGATGTCTTGCGTAAGGAGAGTCAGCCTGGAGTCATTCCTTTCATCCGGCTATAGTCTCCCTTGTTTTAAGTCAGGATTTTCTCATAGAAAAAATTCAAAAGATACAAATATCAGGACCATAATCCAGCATGGATTTATTATTTTCTTTCACTTAGAATGTTTTTGCACACCATGAGTCATAATACTGATGATAATCTTGCATCTTTCAATACTTGCAACTAACTGTACACTGTGAAACAGATAAGTATGTCAAATTTGTCTGATCTTTTAGATAAAATACATTTTTGTTATAGAATAATTGAAATTAAAAGAGTGCTGGCTTGCCAATAAACAGCAGGATTTAATATCTGCAATTTGGAGGGAAGTAGCTGCAGATCCCAGCATTTCCAACACAAGCAAAGTTCTGACACATCTAAGTCTCACACTTTAGAAGGTCCCTACTACTGAGTGTGATTATCCCAGCAATGCATCATCATCACAAAGCCTTCAGGGCAGGTTTCCATTTGTCTTACACAGGACAGCAGAGTTTGATCAGTGAATTCAGTTAGGAATTACTTGTCATGGGGATATGCAGCTAGATTTCATTTACCATCATTTTATTACAGCCTCCTGCAGCTAGATTCTTTTTATTAGAGTTCTGTGTGCTGTTTCATTTTGCTTTGTAAGCTGGGGGGTAGTTGAGTGTATTCCCCACAATGCATTAATGTACTGAAACTTCTGCTTCTCCCACTTCACATTAGTGAGGGAAAAGAAGACTGGCATGTGCACTCTCCTCAATACAATAGATTTTTAATGGGTCTAATTTAAGAATATTTCTTGCCAGAAAGAGGAGAAAGGAAAAAAAAATCAAACTGCTTTGTAAAAGTTCTGTTTCTTTAAAAAATTCTGTACAAGAACTGAACCGTTAAAACAGCAATCACATGAAAAGTACATCCAAAAGAACAGGAGATCAGATCTGGATCCATTTTTACTTACACCAAGTGTTTACTTAGCCAAGGCACTTAAGTAGCTGCCTTTAGAGATAAACATCTATCAGACTAACACAGGCAAAATTCTGTGTTTCACACAGTGCTTGCTACGAGATGTTTAGCTTTAGAGAGAGGGAAAAGGTAGTATCTGTCATATCTTTATACTGAGATGGTTTGAGGACCTGCACCATGCTACTACGTGGACCAATATTTCAGAACATGTCAGGCGGCAAATCTGAATCTCCTAATATTAGTGACCAGTTCTGAACTTTAAAAAGGCTCAGACGATCAAGAAGTAAGCATCTTCAGCAGAGGCAAACAAAGAGAATTAACATGCTTTCCTTTTCTATGCTTGCATTTGGGTTTTGACGTTTCAAGAAAAAAACCCCACTGTTCTCTAGTGTACCATTGAGACAACAATTTGTAACTTGAATGCCTATAAATAGTTTGTCTTGTTCTCCTTCCAGTTTACAGTACTTACAGGAGCTAAACCAGGAGTCTTTCCAGGAGTCTTTTCTATCCATTAATTTACCTTTGTGATGTGAGGCTGTGGTCTAAGTCCAACAGGGCAGTTCAGTGTGGTACTTAAGGAAATAGAAGAGAAATAAGCTGAGAAGAATGATTCTCTGCAAATGGCAATCCTTATAGAGAAGACAATGCTTCATCTGTGAAATAAGAAGCAAATGAACACATGTAATACATGTGGAAATGTGTAGGAGTAGTTGAAACAAACAGGGGATTGGTAGAGCAAACACATTGCCGCTAAGGTGAGGGCTTTATCTGACATAAACCATTTATAGTGTGCTCTGCACTCCTTCCATATAAAGAAAGAAAGATAAACGCAGACACCCTGCCCTTTTCAGATCTTGATACCAAACTTACTGAAATTCATGAGTCACTGATTTTAACTGGTTTTGAATGAGACCCTTAAGGAGAAAAGAATGTATCCATGAGAATATTCCCTACCATTTAAGCAGTTTGAACATTTGCCTTGACAGAGAGTGTAACCCAACCAATTACCCATGCAATGTTGTATGTGAATAATTACCAGTTTACGCTATCCCTGCTCTGACCTCCAATAATTACACTGATGAGTTGTCAGCAAGCAGACCTCATCAGTCACTTGCCAAACTTATCCACAGACTGGGGAATAAGAGTTTTGTTTACCTCTGCTTGAGTCGCTGGAGAACTACAGAGCACATCTCCAGCATGATTTAAAGTGAAATTTGTAGTTCCCAAACTCCACTTTTTAGGTAGTGTGAAGCAATTTTACTAAGTTTAATAGCTGAACAGGAGGTATCTTCAGCACCCTGAATGTTTCTCCTTCAAGTATTTCTGTCATTCTCAATTATTAACAGAGCTACTTAAATACTTTCCAGCATTACTTGCTGTAGCTCTTTTCTCTGTTAGCTTGTGGCAATGTAGGAAAGGACAGGAGAACAAAGGTCTGAAGAATTTGATCCCTTCAAACACTACAGGTTTGGAACACCACATGAACCTTCTGATACACACACTACAGGTAAGAGTCTCTCCTCTGGCTCTTTACTTGACAGAATACTGTATTCAGCTTTACATTTTGTATCTGACACTGTCATAAGAGAGAGTAATTTTTTATTTGTGCTTGGGCTGTAGAAGTATATAGAGATCATATTGTTTGATATTATTTTCTCCTCATATTTCATTGAAGTCTCAGGTGCCAGCTTCCCAGCACTGAGCACGTTACTTTTGAAGAGCAGAGTACCTGCTAACAATCTCTTATTTCAAAGCTTACATTTCCAGTCATAACTCAAATCTGCCTTTTTTCCTGTGGTGCTCTTCCTCTGCAGATTATGGAAGTTGAGTTCTGTTAGAGAATTAAAGCATCAACAGTATTTACTTGCATCTACTTCAGTATATTTTTTGGGCAGCTTTACTGAAAATACAGAAAAGTTCCTTTTTGGAAGGCTCACAGAATGAACTGTGAAGGGCTGTAGAGTTATTTGGCACTGTTACACCTAATCTGTGTGATGCAGGAAGGTTTCCTCTTGCATATTTCTACAAGCAAAATTACTTAAAAGTATTACTTGCCATTTTGGAATTTTAGGAACTAAGTTCACCCTGGTCAGCATGTGCCAGCAACAAGAGAAAATGTCAAAGTAAATCACATTAAACAAAGAAGTGGCACCTTCCCACAGATAAGACTTTAAAATCACAATTCTCCTACAAATCCCAGAAATCACGATTTCTCCTGGAAAACATTACTGGTTAGTTTCCCTTGATTTCACTTTTCCTTTCCTTTCCCCAGGTAAATAACTCATTGATATGTCAGATTTGATACATCAAGTCTGTCAGCACTGCTCACGTGACACAGAAATTTACAAGAAGTATTCCCTTGGTAACTTCAAGAATAAAGGGAAAACTTGCAGTTTAACCATCTCAGCAATATCTGTGATTTTTTGTGGCTTTGCTATCTTCAGTGAGCCTCACAGGAATGTTAGAACAACACAGAGTGTGCCTGGTAGGCCATAGGAACTATTTATTTCTCCTAAGGATCTAATTACATAAATCGAAAATGAAGGTAAGTAAAAATCACTCAGAGGTCATTAAAAATCACTTTACTATTTTGGTAAAACTCCATATTTTTGATTTGGTTTTCTTAACATTAAATACTACAGCACTGAATTTTATTTTTTCCCCTAGTCTGTTTGCAAATTTAGCTGTTTGAAAACTGGTATTAAAGAAATTATTAAATTTCCAGTAACTGCTATCAGGGCTCAAAAAGGAAGCACAGACAATATTTTCTCTTCATCACAAGCTGTACTTGTCTTCCTGTCCAGGATGCTGTCCAGAATAAAGGAGGGTGGACAGAAAAAAAAGTACACCAACTCCATCCTAAAGGAAAATTACAACACAAAATGAGGAAAAGGCAACAGATGGAGACAACTGCTGTTACAGACCCATTATCCTGCCTCCCCTACTCTGAGGGAATATTTATTGCCCACCTGCTGGCTAAAAAGGTAAGCATTTCCTTCAAGGCCTAAAATGAAGAAGGAAAAAGGGAAAAATAAATTTTAAACAGATTTTTCCCAGTGCTCAGAAACCAAAATGAAGACTTAAGTAGTTTTTTTTTTTTCTTCCTTCTTTTTATTTATACTTTTTCAATGAGAAACCAAAATGGGACTGCTTGGCTTTGCCTATTAGAGTTATCACACAGCCATCATTTTAAGGGAAATAATTCATTTCAGTCGTTATAGGAGCAGAGGAATGAATGAATCAATCAATCCATCTTTCTCAAAGTAACACTGACAAACATGTTGTTTACTTAAACCTTGTTTTCAGTATAAAATTCAGCCTGAAGAAACCTAGTTTATAAAGACAAACTACTCATGTAACACAAACCCGTTATTTGAATTTTTACTCCAGGAGTTTGAAGCCTGATGGAATTTGCACCTATTTTGATGCCAGCCCAGCCTCTGGTTTGGTACTTCTAAGTCTGGTAAGGAAAAGCTACATTATGGAAGAAAACTGCTACGGAGTTGAATTAGTGATCTCATAAACTGCAACTGCTTACCATGTACACATATTAATATTCTTCAATGTCTCATTGAGTGTTCTGGGGAGGATAAGGTATCACAGGCATTAGGAAAATGGTTTCTGAGCTCAAAACCTGGAAATATCCAAGGAAAGGTCTCATCAAAGTTCTTGGAATACTTTGTATCATGTAAGTAACCTGTGATTTGGAGGGAGTTCTACTCAGAGTGAACTCCTGATAAAACTACAGAATATCAGAGCTGCTCAAAGGTACTGGAAGGAAAATCAAGAGCTTCAGAGAACTGTACGAGTCCTTCAAAGAAAGCAAGAAGCCCTCTGTTTCTGCTGAGAATGTCATCTGAAGATTGAAAAACTGTCCAGATAGGAATGAAGACCTCAAAGCACCTGCAAATAATTTCTGATTTCCAAGCCTCTGTAAGACCTCTGCATGACTACATTTTAGGAATCTTTTTTGAAAGCAGAAATTTTTTTTTTGGCTACAACATCTTGTAGTGCCCTCAGTCTCACACAATGTTAATTATTTAATGGCATCTCAACAAACAGATCCTGCTTTACTTGCGCTAAAATGCAAGTTTATGTGGAATAAGCTTCTCAACTTCTCAGCCTGGCCTTTCAGATGTAAAACACAAGACAAATGGAGAACATAAAAACAACTCCAGCATAACATGAAAGAACAGATTTTTAAAAACATTTGTGTATTTATAAAATGCATGCACTTCTGTAAAGCAACATAATAACATCTACACAAAAAAATTAGAGCTACTCATGTTAATTAGATGAGAGTGGCATAAAACCAAACAGGTTTGGGTTTTTTTTTTCCTTTTAAATTCACCCATTAGTCTTTCACAGCATGTAAGAATTCATTCAGGGAAATACCAGATATTTCAAATGGTTAGTTTGTTACTACAGCTACAGAAAGAGCAATAATCTTAGATAGACCAATTTCAAGACACCAATAAAGCTGCATTAGGAATATTTCAAAATACAATATTGGTATACTGTCAGTGATTTTAATTTTATAAAGAGTATTTTTTGTATTTGCATAATTCGCATCATTTGCAGCTGCTAACACTGCTTGTTCACAAATTAATACAAAATTGGCTATTTGCTCCCAGCTAACTACCCACATAATGTGATTAACATGACTCATCATTGGATGTGAGAGATATTTGAAAATATTTTGATGATCTCTACTCATCCGCAAAAATGGATTAACAACTCTAGAATGTATTTCATTGTATCAGGTTCAGAAATCATGGAAATGTATATCCTTACAAAATCATTCTCCTTAAATGACAGAATTTAAAGGATTTGAAAATTTCTCCAAAATAGTGGTAGCTTCTTCTGTAATTTAAGAATATCTTGATACGCAACCGAGTTGTGATTTTTGGAATTATATCAGAATAAAGAAGATAAGATTAGAAAGACATTTTTAGGCTGAGTATTACTTTAGCTTTTTTCCATTACTTGAAAAACAACCAAAAGAAACTGATCGTGTGTGTGTTTACTTTCATGACACAGCACATTAACTGGAGAATAAATCTCAGTAAGGATTCAAGGAAAAGTTATCAATATGAAAATTCAGATCTAAAAATTTAGCATACTAGAAAGCAGATATAAAGATTCCATTAAGTGGCGAATACTGTTTTGCGACTAAGTGATTTCCATTTCTGATTTCAAGAAATGAAATTATCCCATTCCAAATCCAGCCACTTGTGCTGGATTAAGAATTGATTTCTCAGAAAACTGTGACTGTTAATGAGCACTAAATGCTGGAAAGAGATTTTCTTTATGAGTAACAGTGAAAATAAGTTCAGGTGAGTGTGTGCATGCATACTTACAGAAGGAAATATTTAAATGTTCTTTTCTTGAAGTCAAATTGTTGTAATATATCAACATTGTGAATTAATTTATTGATTCCTATCTCAGATGCTGATATCAGGGGATCAGAATCATAACATGCAGAGCATTAAACACAGCAGGAAATAGCACAAACCGAAGCTCAATCACTCCACCAATAGTTCCAGTACACTTTTTATAGTTTAGGTACCACATGATATAATTTCTTGTCTGCCAAGTCTTTATTGAAGAGAATAGGAAGCAAGAATAGGCCACTCACTTATGCAAGTGATGGGTCGTCCTGTATTGTATGCAATACCTGCTACATCTTTCCTTTTCTCTACCTTGAAGTGCTGTAAATGTCCCTGTTAAGTCCTGTGCTCCACTGTTAGGGTCTACATGTGGCGTAAAGAATGAAGGATGATGATTTCCTTGATGGAAGCTCATCGTCTACCTCCAAAGAAACTGTGATGGTAGTAGTGAAGAAATTTCTTCTGGCTTCCATGCCCTTAATAGACAATTAGCTTTTACTCTTTAAAATTATAGCCCGTTTCTTATTTCAGTTTATACAACTTCAAGTGTTGCACATGACTATTTCATACTATAAACTTCTTCATCTCTGATTTAAACAGATGGACACTGAGCTGTGGAGCATCCTATTTATTTTCAGTTGTTGTAACTTTAGTTTTGAAAATGCCAGTCTTGTATTTGAGAATAAAATATGTGCATCTACGTCTGTATCAGTATCAATGGCGTAAGACCAGCAGGTTAAAATTAACAGAGACGTTTTTCTCAAGTCTCACTGTAGTAAAGTCTGATGCACAGAAAATACAAACACACTGCTGCTCTGAATTGTCTATGATAGTGTTCCCAAATCATAGAACATTACATGAGCACCGTCGGAGCGCTCTGCAGCTCTTGAAAGTCCTGTCTGTACACAAATATTTGCAACTGGCAGCTACCACACAGAGCAGAACCCAGGGTCCCACAGTGTGATCTAAGTTGATAGGGTTATTTGCATGCCATTGTGCAGGGATTTCCATACAGAGAGGGATGGCAGGAACCTCCCCTCTGGAGTCAGCAAATCCAGACTAATTTACAGCAAACAGGAACTGGTTCCTAATGCACTTTGCTGCTTCTTTACCTGGTTTATTTGTGGAAGGCTCAATAACTCTACTATCTGCTGAAAATGAAAATGCACATCTAAGCATAACAGAACAACTTGAACACTGTTATTACAGCTGAGATGCCGGATTCAGCAAGATCCACATTCAGAGTAAGATGTTTGTTAATGAAATACCTGGGCATATGGCTAATTTATGTTTCTAAAGCAACTCCTGTAGCCCAGCTACTGTGACTGTCATAAAATATATCATTGTGCAATTTATCTGGCTAGATTAAAATCATGAGCTCACAGTGCATCAAAGACAGCTTCATACTTATGCTGTGGGTCTGTGCAGCAAAGATAGAAAATGCAATTTCACTGACTCGGATTTAATTAAATAAAGGAGCAAGGAAAACAAGGAGCTGTTATAAGGGTATCAATCCCACTTGACTCCGAGAACTGTGACAATAAGTCAGGTTCAGCGCTAAGCACCTCAGAACGCGGTAGGAATCAATTTGGCTGACTGGCATCCCAGTGGGCTGATTAATCTCTGTGAACTCTCCTGTTGAATGGACACTGCCCAACCCTCTGTAAAATATTATTTTTCATAGAATAAGACACCTAAGCAATTTTTATAATTAAAAGTATTTCAATAATCTGTTCCTAAGGTAGAAGGACGTAGTCAAAATGTCAACTTTCATCTTCTTTTGGTAGCAGGCATCTTCTTAAAAAAGATTCTAAGTACATTTATACAGCACTGATTTTTTTCTGTCAAAGAGATAGGGAGATTATATTGATCACGAAAGTGACTGAATGGCTTTTTGTTATAGGTCTTCAGTTTATCTCTGAAATGTATTTCAGCAGACAGATACATGCCAGTGAAGAGTACGAGCAATCACTATCTACAGAACACTGGAGAAACTCAGTATTTACAGAGAGTAAAGAAGAAAGCCAAGTAAACCTTCGGTCATCCACACAGGGTCATCGGTAAAATATTTCATGGGGGTATTTCATCGTAACAACTTGCAGAACGTTTACTCTGGGTGTTTCCTCAGTGTAGCCGTGTCTGTGCCATTATTTCTACCTCAGCACTCTCTTGCAAAGGCTCCTTTCGGCTGCCCTCCACAGCTGATGTGTGTTACTAAAGGGTTTCTATGATCTGTCCTGGAGGTAATGGCTCATCACACAAGGAGAAAAATATGGCCGGATGAGGTGGCCTCTGTAGACTTGGGCAGAGCAGCAGCATGGATATGAGCAAATGACAGTAACAGGCTGCTGGTTGTTTTCAGGTGCCACTCTGTGACCACCTTTGCCCTTTCTCTCACTGGAGACAAAGGGTTCACTGCAGAGGAGAAAAATAAATCAAAATTTGCATGCTCTGATACAAAAATCTCCAGACTCTCTGAGTAGTGCTTGTATGTTTTGCGTTATAATGACAGGAAATTTGTATCTTAGAGTTCAGAAGCCATGGGAGCCCTAGGCAGAGGCAACTCACTCCATCAGTAACACTCATAAAATCTGGTGATGTCAGGAAGAGTTGTAAAAGACCTTGCTGAAACTCTGAAGGGCATTAACACTTGTTAGTGGTAGAAATCTGAGCTCTGATGGGACAGTACAAGATATTCTATCCAGCCAATCCATACGAATTCTCAAAGCACAGTTCCTTTCTCCCAAAAAATGAAGAAAGAAAAAAAAGGTGCACAAACTTTCAAGATCATAGCTTCAAATGAAAGAGTGGATTAGAATGTGGTCATTTTGGGATAAACTGCCCAGAATTACAGGTTTTGGGAACAACCTGCCTTCTCAGTGACATTGGTATTCTTGTCAGCTTGTCTGCCAATAGCAGCAGTACCTCTGACAAGAATGCCAATGAAGCAGTAAGGGCTGCTTCATTTCATGTTTTGGTGGTTTTGAAACGGAATTGTCCCTTCTCTCAGTTAATAGAAAAATTTGAAATTGCAACTTTAAGCAGACCTAGACCAAAATAGAAGTGAGTAAAAATCTAAATTTGCTGTGAAACTGTAATCCTGTTCCTTCCATTGGCTTTATTTTTCACATCAATAAGATCTGTGGAAAGTGCAAGAACAAATTCTCCTATCATCCTGCCATAGGGCTGAGTAGAGTTGCACGTTTCCAAGTCATGTTCTTGTGCACATGCTGAACAGAAGAGAGTTTATCAGTATCAACAGGAAGTCACATTGAGAAGCAAAAGAAAATAAACCAGTAAGCTATACCTACTCCTGAAATTTGAGCTCTCTGCATTAATGTTTCTGTAGCATGTCAAATTTATGGGGTAAACAAACTGTTTTCTTGTTTTGAATCTTGTTATACTTGGCTTTTGCTCTTAATAAGTATGAGTGATAAATATAAATATAACATTCCCAAAGCCTGTAAGGGAAAGATTTTGGGAGAGAGTACTGTAATTATCACACACTGATATTACAGAGTACATTCCCCCCACACCTGCACAATAAATGAGGAAATTTAATCTGGCATATCTCTGTATCAGTGGAGCACTGCTCTCTGGATGAGTACTGGTATGAGGCAAATATTACCATTAAGTATGACCATGCAGACACATATTTTACTTCAGAGCCTTTGCAACTTGCCCAACCTACATAGATTTTTCACCAGATCACCACAAGGTATACGCCTGACTTCAGAAGCATCACCTCAAAGAATTTCAAGTTCTGCTCCCAGAATGCTGAAATGCTGGATAGCTTTAATTTAAATAACTTTACCATGGCGTTTTCATCCTGTGTTTCCAGGTAATGGAACGGCTGAAAATTCATAGAGCACTGACACTGCTCCCAGGGTCTGGAGACAAGGCTTTGCCACTGGGCCAGCACACAACCTGCACAAAGACCTGCAGCAGAGGGAAAAAGCTCCTCAGTCACAGCCCATCCTCTCCTGCAAGGACATGCAGCCTCACTTCCACCCAGGGCTTCAGTCACAGCAAAGTTCTTGAGGAAACTTTAGAAATTGCTTACACACCCTTAAAGGTTAAAAGGATTTAAAATGTAGGATTTACAAATGTGTTATTTATGTCATGATGGTTTTTTTTATTGCATCAATAATTCTGTTCACAGAGGCAGATAAGAGCATCCCAAAGGCGGATGATTGCCTTTAAAAGGAATCCTGATGTCCTATTTGTAGCAGGTAGAATTCCATCATAAAAATATCAATTTTCTCATGTTGCCTCCAGCCTAAATAGCCAATACCATTTTAAAGAAATATTTACAGATGGCTAAACTCTGTAACAACTGGCTTTTGTAAAATGCACAAATCTGAATATCTGGACATTTGTTAAGAGGCCAGTACTGATGCAAGCCCTTCAACCTGGTGTGATCAAGATAAAAATTTATAATTGTTGTTTAACATTACATACAGGCTTGGATTTAAAAAAAAAATAAATAAATAAAAATTGTTAACTCTTTTGTCTATTAAGGAATTATCATACCACATAAGAATAAACCTTTATGTGACTGTCATTATCTAAGAGTCTACTCTCCTACGGAGTTACTTAAAAGACATGTAGATGTGGCACTTGGGGACGTGTTTAGTGGTGGGTTTTACAGGACAGGGTCAACACACTTGATAATCTTAAACTGATAATCTTACAGGCCTTTTCAAACGATTCTATGATCTGGCATGTGACTGAAATACTAACTTACTCCTCACTGGAAATACCCCCTGAAGATTGCTACTTATTCAGTAGACACCCTTTCCCTTTCTTCTGTCGCTCTTTATCCAAGTGTTCCTTGTGCTCTAGTACCACAGTAATCTCACTGTGAATATACAGCCTGTACACAAAATATGTTTATACACAGTATTTCAGAGATCAAGAGAGGATTTGGCATGAAATAAAAATACATAAATCCTGTAATTTCAAATAGAACAGTTGTTCATTAACTACTCAAAGGAGAAAAAAGAAAATACATTGTTGGAATAAATTTATCATATGTGCATTTTAGGTAGGTTTTACACCTTTTTGGGGGTCTTTTGTCTTTAGTCCAGGGAAAAGAAATTCAATATACAATTTCAGTTTTATTACCTTTGTACTATTCCCATCAAATAAATCTAGCTATGTGAAGGTCTTTCTCTGTTTTTTAAAAGATTGTTCTTGAAATGAAACTTTCTTTTTGTTTCAGTGCAACATATCCTGTTTTAATACAGAACTTTGCTTCCTATTGAGAGCATTTTGACAAAATAATATGGTTCCTTTTGTTTGCCATTTAATTTACCAGTGGATCGATAGACTTAGACATAACTACTTCTAGTATTAAAACTCACAAATTCCAGGGGAGCCGGAGGTTAAATCGTAAACAAAATATTTCATTGGCATTGATCTGAAAAGCAGACTGACAGTATTGCTAAAAAATCATCAGCTTTCAATTACAAATCTCCCCAAACTGACAAGAGATGGATTTGATTATTTTGCTTCGTAAGGGTCATTCCTTTAAAGCCGCGAGAGTTTATCAATTTATAAAAGATTAAATGAACCATATTTTCCTTTAGTTCCTGTCACAACTCTTTTTTTGTGATTACCCAGGCTAGATCAGGTTATGAGAGTGACTGATCATTTTGCTCTCTATTTTAGGCAACCTCAAATTTACAGGATTTATGACCCATGCTAGATCATTTGTGATATAAAGATTACAGGTAACCTGAACTTACTTAATGTACTGTGACATACCCTGCCAAAAGTACAGCTACTCATAATGCCACAAGTGTATGAAAAAATGCCCGAATTTGATCCTCCTTTTGGGCAATATCCACCAACATTACAGTAACCGTTTATTTCTTTAAATGAACAAGAGTTTTGACGAACACTGTAGGTAACAAAATACTGCCTTCTTTACTTGACTTCCACACCTGACCCCCTTTTCTCTTGCTCCAAGAAATGTATTAGCAAGCCAGGTCTTTATATAACGTTGATTGCTCTATTTCAATCACTAATTGTGTCCATTTTAATTGTCAGGGAAAAAGGAACTTCTACAAATCCCAGAACAAGCACCACACCTTATAAATCTCTGAATGGAAACTCTGGTAGAACAGACTCCTCCTCTGAAAAGCACCATTCAGATGGTTATTATTTGGATTCCCACATTATCAAAACATTACAACTGTGATTATATTCTGAGTGCTGATATCCTTATCAATGGATCATGCTGACACCCAGCTCCATTTGATCAATCCCTATGCTGTGCTAATGTCTAAGCTCTTCAGGAATGATAGAATTCTCCACCTGGTGCCAAGTGCCCAGAAGGCACAAATTTCTCTCTCAAGCCAATGTTCTTTCTGCAGCTTTGACAGCCAGAGTAAAGGTAAGAATCTGTGGACAGTAAAAATGGTAGGATAACAACTAAACCCCAGTTCCTTGTGCGGGTGTGTACAGCTTTCAGACTGCTGCTCATTTCATTGATAAATTCCTGCAGTGGTTTCCTCGGAGCTCACAAGGCTAGGGATTGTTTGGTGGTGGTATGTGGGTGAGCATGAGCAGAAACCAAGCCTGAATACCAATGAGTTAAAGACAGCTAATGAAATAAAATACAAATACTGTGGTTTAAATTATTTTGATCTGTTCCTAACATGTAAAGTTAGCGTGCCTCTGACTCTCGTAGCTTAACTGCATCTTAAAAAAAACAAGTGGACAAAAATTCAAAAAGAATGGCACCATTTTCATAACAATTGCAGGATTGCAAAGGTAGGTTGTTTCTTAGCCTTGTAACTTAACTGCATCATTAGAAAACAGGCGAATGAAAATAAAAATAAAATTTGTAAATTTTTTGTAGCAGTTGTAACATTGCAACACAGAGACAGCTGTGACAATCTCCAAGCTAAGAGTTTTACATATTAAGGAATTTAATAGTAAAGTTGTTCCAGCTAGCTATCTCAACCAACAGGGCATTTTCTGTTTATGGAATTTATCAAGTTTGTTGGCTCACAATATTTTGCATTCAGAGATCAGTTAGGACTGTTTATTATGAACAGAGTTTCCAAGTGTGGGGGAATTTGCATTGCCACTGAGCTGTCATCCTTTCAAATCCAGCTTCAGGACTAGTAACAGCTTAAAACAGCTACAAAACAGCCACATAAACACCACATTCCCGAGCAATGAAAACTCACTGTCTCAAGAACAGCAGAAAATTCTCCCATATAAAGCCTCACATTTGTTGTTGTCTACTGAACTGGAACACAAACTAGTTTTGGAGAGTTGCCACCAGAGTTCAGCAATGAGCTGGGGCAAGCCAAAGGAGGCCATACAGCTATAGCATCTACACAGCTGATTCAGCTCAGAAACGGGTTCTTAAACCTCTCTTACTTGGAAATGAGGCCTCCAGATGGAAATAATACATGCTGGCATTTTGAGAGAGCTGATTGTTGGTAATGTAAAGATAGTAATTAACTATTGCAAGCACATGTTCTCCCTGACCTCATCTGGTACAGCCACACAAGGGACCAGGACCTGCTTTGTGGCGTTTATGGCGATGAAGACTCACAATCCAAATCTCTTCCTCAAGAGCTTACCATGATCTCTGTCTGTGATCCACAGTTTATGAATATTGTGAAAAATAGGTATTTTAGTAACTTAGGAGTACTTAGAAGAACAAGGTTCTGTGTGTTTTCACCACACTGTGAAACTCTGATATCTCATTAGAGGTTAAAACGCTCTACAGCTTGGGTCCATAAAATTTTCGTGCATGAATGTATCAGAAAAGCTCTTTTGAACTCTACAATTTTGCAGCAAGGGAGAAAAAACTTGGTATTTTAACAGCCTATCATCTGTCATTTGGTATCAGTATCACTTAACGCTTAAATCTGTTTTACCTACCAATCTGCATCACCTACAAAAACCAGAGCTGTGTTCTTTTCACTCAGCTGCTGTGTCCAATGTTGATTAATTTTTTTTTTTTTTGGCAAAGTTACTGGATCATTTAGAGCAAGCTACTTCACAACCTTCCTGTGTGTCTGTTAAGGCCATAAATGAGTAAGTACAGCTATGGAATCATATGTGTAGTGATAAACAGGAAGATGGAGGAGAAAATATGCTTTTATTATTTTGATTGGAATAACAAAACAGAGCAACGATAGGTTGAAAGAGATCCCTGTAAATTTTGTTTCAGATACTAGTGGCCTTTTAAATTTATTTTCATTAATTGGAATTATGGTTAGAGACTATTTTTCCTGATTTGGACAAGGCTTGTCAGAGAAATATTTTTTAGAAATACTAAGGCCACTTATAGCCATTATTACCATGAACATCATCTTACAAATGAAAACTTCATATTACTTCTCTCACCCTCTTCCTAGTAAAAAAAAGAAAACATTTCTGCTATGCAGACGATTATCAACATGTACAGCTAAAATCTTGCTACAGCACTTCAAAGCAACCCAAGTGACATTCCTCTGTTTTGTTTCTTCTCTACAAGGGGAAACAAAAAATCGTAAGAGAGATCTTCAAAAATGTCTGCTTTTCTCAAACTGTGTATCACTGGCATCCTAGTCTTGAAACTTACATTAAAGCAAAACCCCTCCTCTCAAAAATTCCACTTCTACTGTTCAAACCGTCCTTTACTTAAATTGAAATGAAAGATGGTATGCTACAAAATGTAGTTTCAGTTACACTTTTGCTTTATTTTTATGCACTAGATGGCTTACAGGAATTCAGTCTAATAAAAGTCAGCTCAGTTAAAAGGATAACTTTACCAGCAGTTTAGTCTGCCTCTTATTTTAAGCTTTATTATCCCACCTTTTTTGAATCAGATCCCTTCCAGCCATTCTAAGCATTTTTGTGTCGATATTTCAAAGTTTCCTGTATTCTAAAAAGCTACTGATGCAGCTGATGCTTTACAGCATTACGTTATCAACTCATCAATTTTTAATAATTATTTCCAGTAGTCTACTCCCATCACTCTATATGTAACTATCTGCCTGAGGCCACTACTCAGAACATTGCTATTTTAAAGCATAGGTCAGCAAGACTTTGCTCCTTCTTGGCAATTTTTTTTTTTTTCCAATTGCATTTCCATTCTTTAGCTTAGTCTTCCATGAACAGGACTTTATTTATAGTAGTTTTGAATAACAAGTAAAAATTTACAATATTGCAATATTTGCTAATGTTTGGGCTTCACATTTACAAACATGCCTCAGTGCAATAGGTAAAAGCACCTGATTCCTGACATAGGAACGGCAGATACCGTCTGAATTTTATTGAACATTCAAATTAGCCAATATAAACAGTATTTGATAATTGATGGCTCTTGAACTTTCTAAAAGAGACTATTGCTTTTGTTCATGTAAATGCATCCATAGTCAAAGGGATCCATGAGCCTCTGTAAAGGGCACATTCATCCCTCCTTGTGCCAGCAGCGGTAAGACAATTCTGCCACTGTTTTATGGCTCTGTGCCACTGGGAGATCTCCCAATATTGGTGAAGTTGTGATGACCCTAGGAATTGAAATTGTTTGCTTTCATGCATTAATTCTGATGCCGGCTGAGAATACCTTGGTGCATTTGCATGTAAAACTACAGTAGTCATTTGCTTGAGTTGCATAAATCTGGAAACCATATACATTTTCATTTATATATAATTACATTTTAATGACAACTATTAAAGGTATGAATGTGAGACTGGTAAGTTTGGCATTTTGCAGTGTCAACTTCCTGAAGATGAATTTTCTGGTTAAATTATTTCATTTATATCAAGCCCTCTGAGCTTACTGTGACCTCACTTTCAGCCAGTCAGCAAAAGCAATAAACAAAGAAGCTTTGCACAGCAGATTTCTCTTCTCACTCCACTGCTTACAGTCCCATCATCCAAAGATTGTTTTGGAAACAGTTGTCTGACTCACCAAAATGGAAAGCAGGACTTCTCAGGAATAGGAGGCAGGAGGAACACTACAACATGCAGTTGCAGCTGGGAAGAGATGGAGTAACTTCTGAGAAGCATCAATGCCTGCGGTGTTGTCTGCAGACTGACAGACAACTGACCTTAATTTAAAAATTATACCTAAAATTTAAAATTACTGGTGGTTTGATTGGGAGTTTGATTAATGTAAGTAGGTTTGCAGACAGTAATATAAACTAATCCTGTCATAGAATCCATAGATCTGAAAGCATTTTACAAAGTAAGCACCATCTGTAGCAGCACTTTATAAAGGAGGGTATTTCTGGTAAGATAATGAAATACTTATGTTATTCAATAGTCAAATCATAGGCTTCAAAATAAAAGCTTAAGCCTGTACATCCTATATCAGTGATGAATTCATGGACTTTCTCCTTTAAAGAGATTAATATGATAAAATTTAGAAAGGTTTCATTAATTTGTCTGTTATTGGGTTGGTTTATTTTTCTTGAGGTACACATCCAAGCAGATATTTAGCAGGGAATCCTGAGTTTTCTTACTGAAAACAAGCCAAGATTTAAGAATAAAAGGCAGCTGAAAGGGGAGTGTGTGTCTGGGAAATGATTAGAGTACCCTGTTCTCTAACAGGCAGGTTGCCAGAACAACATTGGGTTTGTAAGTGAGGGAATGGGATCCAGGTATGCTCTCTTTGAAGCAGAAGCTGTTGAGAATTTGTGTTTTGCAAAGCTGCTGCAGGAAGAGCTCCATCTTGCTGTGCCTGAGTTACACCTGCAAGGCAGATTTGAATTCACAGGCATACAGAACACTCTCTTGTATACAAAATACCACCTAAAGGCTTTTTGTTATTTAGGTTAAATACTTTTAAAAACTCGCAAACTCTTGGCCTATGTCTAATGTAACAGCAAATCCTCTTCGGCTCCTGATAATGCTTTAAATCAGTAGGAAAGGCTCTTTCTTTGACAATAATATCAAAGAAATTATCTTTTTTCACCCATTCCCCAAGCTAATTTGTCACTGGAAGCTCTCCAAATCAGACTTTATCAATCACATTACATTATAATGCATCATGCCGTGTACTAAGGCACGAATTATATAAGCCAAGAGTAGATGTCATAAACATACACATTACTAAGACTCTTGAGAAGTCAAATGATCGTGTTCTTATCTGGTGTGAAGAGAGTTAACTTGATTGGGGAAGTCTGGGCAATTTGCCTTTTGAGGAGAAACTGTAAGACAGGATATGCTTTATCTGCCAGCATTACACCATTCCATTGGCTCATGTGTCACTTGCTGTGTCACTGCATTGGTCGTGTAACAGGAGCAGATTCAGCATGTATTCCTCCATGGATATTTGACTAGCCATGGAAAATCACCTCCTGGAAGAGCAGCTGGTGGAAACTGATCTAGGCAAAACTGCGATGGAGGTATTTGGAAAAGAAAATGTTTCTAAAGTTTTCCCAAAGCTTACAATTTCTATTTGTTATCCCAGTGCATACGCCTGGGTCTTGTTGGGTGCTGCCTAAACTTGGACATTCACGTGCCATCAGTCTCCCAAATGGGTCTTTGTCCTTCCACTTTATTAGTTTAATTCTTCCTGAGGACAGTTTCCCCCAGCAGACTCTGTATTTGCCATCACATCTGTGTGTTCTAACCAAGAAAACATAGCACAACCTCCCCGCTCGCTGCAATGTGCTACATACAAAGATAAGTTGAAAGCGTCCCATACAGCATGGCAGTGCAATCTAACAAATAACTGAGAAGACACCCCCAGAATTCAATATGCCTGTGTAACAGTGAACTCTAGAAATGCATAAATAAACTGGACATTATTTTAGCCCTTCACAGGGAGAGAAATACTTGTCATTTACACTGTCACGTAAGTGAAAAAACAAAAAAGTTAAGCACACAGGACTATCAAAAATATAACAAAAGATAGTTAAATACTGTAAGTTCGAAAATGTAAATAAATAGATAGGAACAACATAAGATTTTCCCTTTTTTATTTAAAGCTAAGTTTATTTTCAGTGGAAGAACATCCATCACAATGGACTGCAATATTATAAATACATATATGCAAAACCCAAGTCAAACTCTTTGATGTCTCCTATAAGATTCCTATCTAAATAAACCCATAAAGATTAGGTGTGATGGCTTTATTTCTTTGGGTAAAAGAATCTCTCATGATAATGCCTTATCGCAAACTCTGCAGAACTTCAGCCCAACACATCTGATAAATTAACACACACCCCAGCTACTGGATCCTGATTTGAAATGATTCTCTGCATTTTTGTAATATGATTAAAAGATGAACTGCTCCAGGTTAGTCAAAAGAGTCTAGGATATGTACAAACACTGCAATGGAAAAAGATACCTTACCTGGGCTATTTCTCAGGAGAAAATAAATGAAAACCAGGAGAGCTTAGAATTGCAGTTGTGCAATTCTTGTGCGAAAAAGGAAATTGGAAAGCAAACACCACTATGACTCCTTGACCATATGTCAGAACAAATAGTCATGATTGTATTCACCTACCTTATGCTATATCTCCTCTAATAACTAATAACTATTTGCATGAATAAGACCCATACAGAATGTGTCAAAACAGCCACAAAAAACCCCAGCACCTCAAATTAATAGTCTAAAATTTTATCTTCTGAAATGCCTTCATTTGGTCATATTCACCTACTAATTCCAGTGTTTCAATGTGGACCTGGAGTAAGGATGTTCTTGTGTGATACTCTAAATAATGAACATTTATAAATAGCTTCTGCTTTTTTATTCTTTGTCTTCCAGTGAGGTGCCACGGATAAGTCAAATTATGAAAGTAATTGTGGATCGTAAAAAAAGAAATAATTAGCTTTGTAATAGAAAAAATTTCTATAGTTAGTGTAGGATGTTAAAGCCAATTTTAGCTTCATTAATTGAAGCAGTTATTCAGCATCCATTAATTCAGTACCCAGAATTTAGAAGTGGCAACTAATCAATAAAAATAAATGAATATTGATATGGCAGGGCTTTCACAATATTGTATTTATAGTGCCCCTGAAGCAAGTTAGATCCTACATTAAAAGATCAATAAACTAATGCAAAGGCTAACGCCTTGCATCCAGAAAGTCTTGGTGTCAGGGGACAAGGGGAAGGAAGCTAAATATTTATTCCTGTGTTTCTGATGAGATTGCAGAACTTTTGTAAGATTGAAACCAGGACATCGATTACCTTTCCGGTAGAGCCCAATGCTGTTTTACAATGTTCGGTCAACATCCATATATTAGGAAAGGGCTTCCTCTTCCCGAATGTTTCAGCACTCCCCTCTGTTGTTTGCTGAAAGAGAAAACATCCCCTATTTAATGAGCAGCAGCACAGCTCTGTAAACTTCATGTCCTGCCCAACTCATCGCTCTCCTTTCAAAATGAGAATGAGAATAAAGTCACTTCTTTTTTGTTTAATTTAAAAAGCCCCAAAACTGATCAACAAAAATTCCAGACAAAATGATGTCATACAGAAACTTCAGTAACAGCTATCAAAAATCTCAGTCAGCACCTTGATCAAATGTTATGTTGTGTCTGATACATATAACACAATGTAAGGATATAATCACACATTCCAAAAAAAAATGAATTACTGCAAAACTGCATTTAACACTCAGGTTCTCAGAATTTAAAAGCAGGAGGGTTTGTATTGAGAGACTTGGGCTGATTTTACCTAAGGATATATGAAAAATAATGAACGACTTTTGCCCTAAAAAATATAAGCAGATAATGCAACCTCAAAATAAGCACAATTTGATGAAAACCACTTCATTTTAAAAAAATTCTGCACTTTCTAATTACTTTTCCCCCCACGTTTTTCATTAGATTAAATTTGGCTTTAAAACAGCCAAATCTGATAATTGACTACTCTAATATATGTATTTTACTGTTGTTTGTGTAAAGAGAAGGAAAACAACACAGAAAAAAAGCTAACTATTTTCTATAAGATTGATATCCTTCTCAAGTAGTTTTTCAAAAAGGTTGTTTCAATAATTTCACCTTCAATAAAACATTCTCCCTGGAGTTTAAACCAGATTCTTCAAATCACAGTCTTTTCAAACTTTTCTAGAAAAGCTATTTCAGCCTTACCTACCTTACAGTTTGTCTTCACCTGAACTTTTATTTTCTGTTTTTCTACTTTTGTCTCAAAACCTTGATTTCCATGTTGATGTGTTCAACAGTAAGGGTGACTTATTAAGATAACATTCTTTAGCTTCCAGAGCTGCCTTCCAGTCTATACTATGAGGAGATTTTACTGTCTCACTCCCATTAATTGCTAATTTAAAGTCATACACAGAGAAAGTGGAACTTTGGATAAAAATGAATTCCTGAAGAGTTTTGTATAACTCAGGCTTCAGAGTACCTAAAAAAGAACTACCTGAACACAGTAATGTGGCCTTGGTCAAAATGATTGACCTAATACAAAAGCATTATTAGTAGTGAGGCAAATAGGAATAAGGAAATCAAAGATTTCCCAACAGTGCAAGGTATTTTTCCTTAGGGCCATACACTCCCTGTATTGGTGTTAAAATTGGCTCTTCCCTCAAAGCATAATTTCTTTTGCATTTTCAGAGCTATTGACCTGCTTGAATATTTCACTGCACACTTCATATACAAACCCAACAGCTTTGAATTCCTGCACCATTGTGCTGGTTTTTAACTGGGATAGAGTATGTGGGACCTCTTATCCATTATTTTACAGTGTAAGTTATTTTTTGCAAAAAATATTCTTCAATGGCTATTGCTATCTAACTAACTATGATATTAATAAAAATATTTATGTAGATACAAACTTCTCAGGCAGCCTGGTCAGCAAATCTTACTTATCAGCACTAGCTATGTATTGATTTGCCAGCGCTACGGAGTTTAACTGGGACTTTTAGGTGGCTATGATTCCAGATTGAGACTGGTTCTCATGCCTGGATTTGCTGGGTTTTTTTAAAGAATGAGGATTGACACCACTGACCTCACCCTCCTTATTTTGATGAGCATTGTAATCTGTCTTTAAAAGGGCCACTTTTGTTTAAATAGAGACTTTAGATTCATGTCTGGAAATAATGTAATCAAAGGAAAAATAATGCAGTCTTTGCTCAAACTTCCAATATTTTGACAAGATATAAGAGCTGATTCTGTTTCTAAATGGTGGTACTGAAATTAAGATTGATGAGTAAGTATTAGAAGAAAATAACTTTGAGTTACATGCAATAGCATTTAATTGCATCATTTAAATTCTTAAGCATTTCAATCTCATATTCATTCAGGGTTTTGCATAATTAATTTGCAGATCTCCAGAATGCATTAGGATGAAACTTTTAAATGGATGGATGGTTATTAATGGATGATATAAATATATTATTCATTATTTTTGGTTGTCATTGTAAATTGCACCGAGTACTTCTGAATGAATATTAAATTCAACATCATCCCCTGAATTCAAAAGCAAAATGCATCCTCAGTAATAATTTGTTGAAATAGAGAATATTTGAGATGTCATTTCATAAAAAATACTCTGTAACAAAATGTTAAAAAATGTTAATGTCACACTTTCCTTTTCTCTAGAAAATGGCAGGATCACCCAGGCAAAACTGAATTTCAAGTAGTCAGCCTTTTCAAAGATGTCAGCGCCAGGCAGATCTACTGCAGTGCAGAAATAAATTCTCAAAGCTCAGATGACCTAAGCAATAGTAAGATTTGCAGTCCAACTGAATGCTATGTTAGAGAATATTGCAATTATACCAAAAAGCACAAGAGAATATGAGAATATTAACACAGAGAAACCCCACTACCTCTGGAAGAAATGCAAAAAAGGTAGGAAAAAAACGTAGTCAGAGTTAAGGCCACCAGAGCTCTTTCAAGAGCTGTTTCCAGAAGATGATACAAATATTCAAAGCAATTCTCATTAGTTAAAACTCAAACACTCTGTCAATATATCTTTTTTTAGTTTGTCAATTCTAAGTCTGTTATTCCTTCTTACTCTGCACAAAGTAAATGAAGAAATACCTTGAATCTCAGAACAGCAATTAGAAAAGCAATTAAAATCTAACTTCTCTTCAGATGTGAGAAGAACTGGAACATGTTTAATATCATCATGTTTTAAATGGTATTAAGTGATTAAGTGATGGGTACTAGCAAACAGCAGGACACCCAGCAAGTTGACTCTTATCTAAGGAATAACTCCAAAAGGTTGGTGACATCATCTCCAAGGAAGAACTACAGGTATGCCTCATTGGGAATACGTTGTCAAAATAGCCTGGAAAAACCCCAGAGATTGCTAGAAAGCTGCTTGTCCTTGTAGTTCATTGTTTATAACTATTGGTAGTGGGTCTGGCTGGGCTGAAGTTAATTTTCTTCACACAGCCGATGCAGATGACCTGAACTGATCTCAGAGGCATTGTGTTCCCAAAGGAGAGCTTAAGCAGGGCATATTTGCAACAGATGATGTTATAATCAAAATTATGGAAAGGGAAGAAACAGAACACTATTAAGCCCAAAGTGTTTCCCAGAGAGCAAGAATCCTTAAAAAAACCCTTTCCCTTTTCCTGATTTTACCTTCACCTAAATAATCTGATATATCAATATGAACTTCCTTCATTTACTTCTGACGGACTAAAATGTTGCGGCGGCTTTTGGGAGGCAGCCTGAAGATCCAGGCCCAGTAGTTCCGTAGTAAATCCATGTCTGTTTAAAGGCAGACACGCAGCAAGAGGAGCAAAGACACGATATTTTAAAAAGACATGCCTTGAACTGACGTTTTCAGGCTGACAATTAAATGGCAGGAGGACAGCCATCCATGTGGAAATGATCCCTTCCAGTACAGTAATGCAAAAAAGGAAGACAAGCACGGAGACTGAATGGCAGTGCAAGAAATAGACTGACATGTCTTACTTTTAAAAAGTGCTAATGAGAAAGTAAGGGGCACAGGCTGAACCAGGCTTTCAAACCAGAAGCAATTTTGAAGCCTTTTACATTACACAATCCTTAATGAATGGAGAGTTACCCTTGCACTGCCAGTTTTATGCCCTCGTTTTTCTCCTTCAGACGATGGCCAAATATTTCCACAAGCTGCTACTTTGTAACCGATTAATCAGTCAGACACACTTGTGTATCTACACATTCAAACTAAGCAGTCCTTAGAAATTTGCCATGTGAATGATGGCCTCGGTGTTCTGGCTGCAGTGAAAGCCTTTCACTCACGAGTGGCCTGCACTGCTTTAGCACAGACTTCCACAACTAAAACCAGTAGGGTATTTATTACATTTCTTGTTTTATTTCCTTACCTTCTTTTGACACCATCCCTTTCACCCTCTGTGTCTACACTCCTGCCTTTTCACTGCATTTATGAGAATAAGTGAAGCCACAATGTGTTTCCCAAGCTTTAAAGCTTCTACTCCGTAGGAATAACCAGGATAACCATTGGTCAGCAAAACAAGCCAGGAGCAGAAATGAAATGTCACAAATCCTACTCCAGTTCTTGTCAGGTTGCACAGACTGAACACACAATAAAACACAACATATTCCATTGAAGAAACAAATGTAAATGCATTAAGTGAGAAAAAATGTTATATAACTGACTACTGAGTAAATCCCAAACTGAATTAGGTGATGCATTGCGGGATTTTTGCTTTTTTAACTGTGAGTCCATTATCCTGACAAGTACAACCTAAATTTTTCTTTTCTTTCACTTTTAGAAGATCTGCTCTTTGAATGTAAATATAAAATACAAATTTTGTTGTACTTTCAGGCTTTTTTGGTGAGCTGTGTTCTGGCCTAACAACGCCAAACTCATTCTTGAAGTGCTTGCTGCTGGCGTCCTCGCCTTGTCTAGTCATGCAGTGATAATTTCTAACTCCAGCTCCTGATGATTGATTACATTGCATTGATCCAAAGCCAGAACAACCTGAATCCTATCCTATCTTGTCCAAACCCAATTGCCTCATCCACCAGCACAATTTACAGTGAGGAACATACTGAGTGGCCAAGCATGGAATTCTGGCCTGCGTGATGGAGGGACAGGTCACACTCACCATCCCTCTCCTGCTCCCTGGGGAGATGGAAACTACCTATGGCACACCAGTGAACTGCATCAATCAGACAGATGAAATAATAACTTAACACAGGTGTTTTGAGCTCACACCTGTGAATTAAAAATAGCTCAGTACTATTAAATTTTACACATTGCACATTCTTTAGCTATCTACAAGTTGCCTTCTCTTGGCTGCAGTCTGGGATAACATCTGACTGAAAAACAGTTTCCTTAGAGGTGAACTGGCCCTTCATTTTCAAGATAGAATGTGTTACTGCTGCTCCTGCAAATGCAGAGTCCATTACAGCAGGTAATGAAAAACCATCTGTCTGTGGTAGTAATCGCCAGTGAAATCAATCTTGCATAAAAGTCCATACTCTCCCACTGGATGCTCTAATGACAAAAATAAAGCAGCTGGAACATAATCCCTAAATATTTCTTGATTCTTCAAAATAAAGAAAATCAGAGAAGCCAAACACACCCTGGAGGGGCAGATCCCTCCTCACGATAAGGAATGATTCTGTTAAAGGACCACTGCTCTGTTTCCAGAGGAGTTGGCACAAGTTTAACTGGAAGGTTCAATCCAGTGTTTATGAACCACCAGTCAGAAGACACAGCTTAAAAATCTACTGTTCAGGTGTAGCTGTTGATATCATGTCAGATGCTGACATTTTTAATTCCTGAAACCGTGAAGCCTCTCAATACAATGATAAAGACTGATGAACAAAAAGCCAAAATATATTAAGAAGGTACTATGAGAAACGTAACCCTTACCTCTCGAAGAAAAAGGAAAAAAACAAAGTATTGGCTGAGATTATGAGTCGCAGTGTACTCACTCTCTATTTTTTCTGAAAATCAGAATTCTGTTATGTACATGGAATTTTGCCCTGAACAGTTTTAAGCTAGTGTAACACCTGTAGAACAGGACCACTGAGATTAAACTAAGATTGAAAGCAGAATTACACAGCTTTATTCAAGATCTTGATGACCCTATTTTATTTTTAGATTTTCCTTCTGTCAAGTCCGTGTCATTTCTCCTTTTTTTTTTTTTTTTTTTTTTTTTTTTTTTTTTTTTTTTTTGTTTTTTTTTGTTTTTTTTTGTTTTTTCTTTTTCTACTTTTACAAGTACCCTTGCATCCATCATCCCCAGCAGATCTTCTGGGAAGCTTTCAAGTGAGGAACTGGAGCCAGAGAGCTGCTAA
Organism: Dasyornis broadbenti; assembly: GCA_013397935.1. Taxonomy (NCBI): domain Eukaryota; kingdom Metazoa; phylum Chordata; class Aves; order Passeriformes; family Dasyornithidae; genus Dasyornis; species Dasyornis broadbenti. The sequence continues at coordinate 404,060 of VZRN01006152.1, forward strand.
ATCTGTGTTCAGAGCTGAGGCTGATCTAGCTCCGGTGAGGAGACAACTGTCTGGCTGCAGATGGACAGAGCTGGCCAGGTTCCATCTCCACACACACAGGGCTGAAGGGTGAGGTGAGACCTCCTTTTAATCTAGGATACTTCTCTGGAAAACAAAGCTGGGCTGAAAACCACATACTGAGAAGGGCTTCTCTACTGCCTTTGCACAAAAAGGAGGAGGATCTGCTGGTTTTCTGTCTGAGAACACAGATTCCTGACAGATTTGTAAGGGCCATGACAGGAATCACGTACACAAGGTTTAGAACATGCTGGTAGCACTTTCAGCTGCAAATTGCCACAACAGAGTTCTAGAACAGTGGAGCTTCCGGATGTGCCAAAAAACACGGGAGTCCCCTGCCTGCAGTGCCAAACATCTTATGCAGTTTTAGAGATCAAAAAAAATTTTAAAACCAATTCCACACAGTGAATTTCTATGCCCTCAGTTTTGTAGCAAAGTGATGAGACAAGAACAAAGTTTGGGCCAAGAACTGCAGAGCACAGACAAAACTTAATGGAATGCAGAAAAAATGAATTGCAAAAGTGCTGGAATTTAAATTTTGCTGGGTCTAAGTGTGTTTTAACTGCTCTACATAAAACCAAAACACGCACTGCAGATTAAAATTAAAACCAAACAAAGAATGGTACTGAGCAGACAAGGCAATGATCAATGGGTCACGACCAAGAAGACACATGGGAAAAATAAGGCAAGGAAAACCTTCGCTGAGCAGAAATGACCCGTGGGAATTCTGAACTGAGCCTGTTATGGTTTTTGTGTCTAGCAAATATATTCAGCAGACTCACAGTGCAGAACTGTTGTTAACCCACATAGGTAATACTGTAGTGATAAAAAGGTGACCTGTTAAGCCTTCACACGAAATTATCTCACTAAGACTTCCCAAAAAGCCTTTCCTGAACGCAGCCAGGAGTTTCCAACATGGAATTCATGGATAAGATTTCAAAAGAACATTACGTATTTATTATGACACAATAATGTTTTTGACAGAACTGATAAGCAGAGGTAGATTTACTTTGCAATGTATTAATTTTGTGCCAAGTTTTTGTTTTCTTCTCCTTCATTGTGTTTTCTTAAATGAAAAGCAGAGTGTTAAACCCAGTACTCAGTATAGGCTTGTTCCAAAAGTTATTCAGAACTTGAGAAAGGATTACAAATTTCATAAGATCTTTCCTCTATAATTAGATTTAACTCATAATTTTGATCAGATCATTTCTCTGGAAACTGTTCAAATCTAGCAAGGAGCTTTGAAAACATACTGGAGTTATTTAGAGTGTTAGGTTAGCAACACAAAAGCAAAAAAAAAACCAACCAACCAAACAAACAAACAAAAAAAAAATAATAAAAAAACCCCCAGAAAACAACCCAAATCTTTTTTCCCCTCACACTCATAGACCACAATAACTTCTTTAAGAGTGAGGAATTACCACAGACTTTTTAAAATAGGCTTTTTGCTTTAAACTAGCAGCCTTGCCATCTGTTCTATACTAATTAGGAATGCAAAGAGAACACATTTCACAGTCACATCAGCACATAGTAAGATTAAACTGTTTCAATGCAGGGTAGAAGCTTCCCATGCTCGTGCAATGCTATTTCCAGCTGTGTTTCCCATGTTTGTGACACGTCTAAGGAAGAACTGATACCCTGGATGACATGAAAGTTTTAGTGTTACTAAATGCTTCTTTGTATCTGCTGTTAGATACAAAGATCTGTCAGTTGGTTCTTTTGAATCTGTACCAGGAACTCAGAAAAAAAGTAAAGAGACAGCATAAAAAAGAACAATGTAAATTTATTTAGAATTAGAGCAACATTTGGGGGTAAAAGAATCTACTCAATATATCATTACTACCCTAGCTACTGGAAATGAGTATGAATAATATGTACTGAGATATTACTTTTATTAATAACTGGGAAATCTAACAGGCGCTGAGGAATGCTGAGGTGAGAAAATGACATCTGGCTGGAAATAACCATGAATTAAACTATGTCTTTCAAAAGTAAAGTTAGTTGTGTCTGAATCTGCAAAAAATCACAAATGAAGAATATTATGGGTGAAATAGTAACAGAGATAGTTGAGAAATAATCAAAAGCAAGAGCAGATATTTAAATACATGAAAAGCAGTCAGACTGAAGTAAAAAGGATGCACTGCAATGCTGTAAGGGAAAAATGGGACAAACAAAACAATTCCTTGTCTTTTATTAAAGATGAGAAGCTGTGAGACTGCGACAAAACAACATTGCCGTTAGACTTGCACAGATTGCTTTTGGTTCAGATTGAAAATGGGAACAATTGTGGTTTAAGCAAGAAGATTTGTAAGCCACGTATAAGAAATTTCATAGAAGCCTCCAGACTTCTGACTATATAGCAGTCATTAAATGTGCAGGAGATAGATCATAGATGACACATTTGAAAACGTATTGGTTAAATTGCTTAGGAAAGCAAACACTGCATAAGATAACATTTAGTGTTGGAGATGTTACGTCAGATTTGAGGTGAATTGTCAGCTTCTGCTTTTCCCTGTTTCTTCAGGTTTATTAAATAAAATTCATGCTTTATAAATATAACTTGCTTTATTTTAAAAACTCTCAGAATAAGCACCTGCACACATTGCACAAATCAATCCTTTTCTAGGTTTCACACCAGTGCTGCTGTGTGATTCCTCCATTCCATTTCAGCCATTATCTATAACAAAGAAATGCATTCACAATTTGTCTAGTGGACTTCGCCCAGGCGATGCAAGTTTTTGTTGTCAGTCTCTGTATATTTTCCCCAAACGTATTTAGACTGAGAATCTAGTGGTGCCAACCTGTTTTTTTTGTGCTGATCCGCCTTCTACCAGCATTTGAGGAACATTGGAAAAGATTCTACTTAAAAATTCAAGGAACGCCTTGAATAAAGTCTGTTCTGTTGTCTGTGTTAAATGGGGCTTTCTGAAGGTGTTTTATTCTGGTTTGTGTGGCCCAGGGAGGCACCCCATGAAGGGCTGGTTCAATCTGGTGGCCTTGTCAGGGGGCAGTCCTGACATCCCCCATGGCTTTTTTGGGCCAAATTTAAAAAATATATAAACAAAACACACCAAAAACGATCACTGAAAATGAACTTGCCAAACACAAGGGAGGGAGCAGACAGACACCTGCAGGCTTTGCCGTCATCTCGTCGTATGAGGGACAGCCAGCGAGGGGAGACTGTGGGCAGAAATGCCGTCCCCTCACAGCTTCCTGCCCTCAGAAGCCTCCAAAAGGGCGGGAAACCGTGAGGGGACGGTGTTCCCGCCTCTTTGGAGCCTTCTGAGCCCTTTCCCTCAGGGCTGCTCGGCTGTGAAGGGGCGGCGGAGCTCCCGCTCCTGAGGTAAATTTGTCTTTCCTGGCTGTGAACGCGGTGCGCCTGGCAAGAGTTCCTTCCCTCCTCTGCTTCAAGAAAGAAAAACTTTGGTTTTGAGAGGAGTAGCGCTCTGAGGGGCTGTTTATGGCCGGTCCGTGCCGCCTCCCCTTGAGGCTGCTTTGCTTTCCGCTGTGGCACTGAGTGAAGTGCGAGGTTACTCCTTTCCTTCTCTTTGTGGTTATACATACATACATAAATATATATGTATATATATATAAAAATTTTTACATGCATATATGTGTATACACAGACTCCATATATATATATATCTGCATGTATTAATCAGTCCTTGAGGGTGGAGAAAAGACACTGCTCAGCATTTTCAGGTAGGTGAGGGTTAACCCTGCTTGTCCACCTGATATGTGAGGGATAATTGTTTCCCTTATCTTATATACTTAATAAACCAACCAGCAGGGCGCTAATAAAAGAAATAGCTATTACTAAAGCTTTTTTCTCTCACAGAAGAAAACAAGTCCATGATTTTGGTTTTATCAGACCCCAACATTGCCTTGAGGGAGTGGAGTGGGTTTAAAGTAGCTATTAAAATTATTGCTGGGAAATGAAATTTGATTAAAAAAGCAACAGCCCCATGGCTTTACAAAAGCATTGTGGTAAAATAGTGCTGTTTCAGGTTGTTATTTGAGCTCTGGGCGCTGCTTTATTGAAGATAGCTGCTTAAAATATTATAGATATGAAATGGAAAACTGCCTAAGCTTTTATTATTTGATATTTGAACAGCAAATACAGGCCACTAGAAGGTAAAAGATTGGCTTGCCCCTTTGGTAACTGCTTATTATTTCTGTAGCACAGATGGCTCTTACAGAGTAGTATGATGTTATTTTTATAATTTTGTATATTTTTTTTGTTACTATTCTGGCTGGTGATTAGAATTAGGCAGAGAAAATGTGTGCGTGTGTGTTTTGTTTGGGGTTTTTTGTTTATTTTGAAAGGGAGCATGAAAATGTGTATTGCTGGTCGTTTCTCCCTGAAACTGAGTTACCAAAGCAAACCTTGCCCAGAAATACACACCTGTACTTGCTGGCAGCCTGCCAGAGGAAAAGTCTGTGGTAGCCCTTGACCCTCCCAGGGTTCAAGTAGCAGCATCAGCTAAAGAGGTGTTACAAATGATAAACAAATGATATGTAGTGGATATGAGCATTTTATTTGCTGACATTTAGTCATCTGAATAAAGAGAAGCCATGCTAGGAGAATGTCAGAGACTTGCTTGAAAGTAGAAATTGTGGGTTAAGATCAAGAATCAAAAGGTGTGTAAGTAACTTCCATACACACAACAAATTGTGATTTTTTTATTAAATAATATTAATGACTTCAAAAAGGAAACGTTTCAGATGTTAACACCATATGTGCATGTGTAAATGGTTCTTACAGTATCAACCAAAAACCCCTCAATGTTAATACTTGTATTATATTGATTTTATAGAATTATGTTCCCATGCAGACTTAAGGAAGCTGCCAATATTTGACATGACTTGTGCTTTGTTGTGATTAGACCAAGCTTTTAGTATAAAGCTCAGTGGATATTGCCAGGATATTTGGCTCCTATGATAGATTAATATCCCTCAGTTTTTCCATATGCTTTTGTCTGTTGCAGCTTTTTTAACAAATGGGCTTAATGAGTGCTAATAAAAGTGAGACAAACTGGAATGCTCAGTTCTTTGCTAGATGTATTTGTTTTGCTTAAGAGGAAGAGTGAATCTGTGTGAAAAGCAGTTCTATTTTCTCATTTCAGAGTGCATGCTGTCAAACAGCTCACCTCGCTGTTGGGGAGAATCCTGCTGTGCCCCTACCTTTTACAGCCTCTGGTGGCCTGCAGTTTTACAAAAAGGCACAAAAAATAGCGAGTTTGTCCCATCAAATTCAGAACAGCTGAGGTTTGACCCTCGTGCTTTACTAAAAGGGTGTTCTATACTTCCTTGCTGTATTCATGTTGTGATTTTGTGTGTATAAAGCAGTAAATTCACCGTGTTACAACAAAACTTTGCAGTAGATGCCAACTTCACCATTTTCAGGTAAGCGCTTGGAAGGAGAGCTTCGTTTTTGTTATTTCTTTTATTGTTTAGTTTGGAAGTTAATACAAAGTAACAGATAAAAATGTTGCTGTGGTCAGCTACTGTTACTGTTGTTAGTGTTACAGTGTTACTTCTCTGTCAAGGAGCTCTTCCGTGTATATACTGTGCACAGGTGTGATTCCACAGATATGGATAGACAACAAAGGTACTTTAAATTTTATGGCCTTACAGTTTTTCAAACACTTAAATAGTTCCTCCAACCGTGTTTTACTTATCTGTAAGCTGCTTGGGACTTGCTGGAAATGGCAGAGTCCAAGCATGGAGGTGGATATGAATCACAGCAGGGCCACCAGGTTAGAGGCTTGTTCGCAGCTCATTCAGCAGTTCCTGAATTGGCTCTTCCTTTTATAAATGTGCCAGGTTTCGGTGCCCAAACTGGGTATTTAACTGCACGGGATGAGTATGAAACCTTTGTCTAGAATGTCAGATTTCATTGTGTTGGCTGTGTGTTTGAATAGAGCCGACCTATGACGCTTGGTAAGATTTGCCTCATGATTGATTGTGCCTCTCAGAAAGAAAATATGCATTTATTATACTTGTTCGACTTTCTAAATCTATAACTTTCTAATGAATACTGGCTATTGTATTTACCCGTTTATGTCTCACTGTAAATCAATTTAGAATTATTCAGGTACATTAAAGCAAACCCAGACCTCTCTAGTTTATCTGTAGAGAAATGGAGCCCAGCAAGTCAGTAATGGAATTAACTAATTTTCTACATGTAATGTGTTTTAGCAGCATTGCATTACATCTTCCTGATTTGTGATGAGCAGTTTTTAAGCATGAAGTAGACCATGAAGAATATAAACCCCTTCATGTTTACAAATCTGTTCTGTATTGATAGTCATTAAACCTGAATATTCATTAGAGTTCCTCCTCGAAAAGGATGCAAGTCTGTTGCCAGTTTAGCACAATTTTTCAGCTGAAGTTTTAGGCAGAAGGGTGATAACGTCTGTGCATGCAACAAAATTGATGCTGTGTTGTAGAACTTGTTTTGGCAACATCAAATAAGGGAACTTCTACTTGTCTCCTTTAACTTAAGAAAATAAAAACAAGACAGAAGAAGTTAAGCATTAAGGTAGTGTTTATTTCATCTTATCAAGCAGGAGATAAGCTTTTTCATACTGATATTTGAAAAAAAAAATTGCTTTAGTGGATATGTTCCCTATTGAGTAAATACCAAAGAAAATAATTTGTTTGCCAAGAACATAAATTATACGATAGAAGCTAAATCCATTCCTTGTATTTTTCTTCTAGCTGATGGATGTCTGACAGGACCTGTATTCTGTCTTACCCATGACTAAAACACAAAATGAAATATTTTCTTGTCTTTCATAGCAAGTATTTATTCTTGTATTTTTCTTGTTTTATTACCTGATCTGAGCTGTGCTGGTTTTGCTACCTTTTCCCTGCAGCAGCCATCTTTGCACAGTTCAGCTGAGCTGCTTTGGCTGAGCAAAGGGCAGAGGAAAGGAAGCAGAAACTCTTAACATTTTTCTCATACAGCTACAATGGAAAATGTCCTTGCTATACTACTTAGGTCACAGTGTTGGACGGATGGGTGTACAGGTCCTAAAATAACTTTCACAGACTTTTATCAAATTCAAAACATTCTCTCCTCCCAGAGAGCAAGAATTCAAGTTCTAAATTTATAAAAATGTGATAGCCTCTATGATCTCTTATATCTACCTAGGGATGTGAAAGGGTTGCATAAAATAAAAACGTTTTTAAAAATTAATTGGTTTATCTATTCTTGTCTGTATTTTGGGGCTAGCTGGTAGCACTGTCATTATCTCATGCATAAAAACCTTTCTTTCCAATAATTACACTTTTTCAGCCCTGGTATAATGCACAAGACTATCACAACTGAATTATAGGACCAGATTAAATGTGAAATGCAAACTTTTAAAGGAATTGGCTAGCTCTATACAGGGGCATTATTTTATTAATCTGAAAGCATAATAAACCTTTAACTTCTGCAGTACTAATGCATCTGCATAATTGCTTACTGCTGTTGGGTATTTTTCTTAACAAAGCTAATAATTTTATAATGCCTAAATAATAAGCTTTTCCACGGTTAAAAGGAAGGTTGGAATAAGATCTGGCATGGTCTTAGTCCTATTTTGAACTGAGGGTCTAAAATGTATTGTTTCTTTTAGGAATAATAAGAAGATTATAAATATACTACCAGGACTGTATATTTCATACATTCTTTGCTTGATTATTTCCCTAATTTTCTCATTAAAAATGCCAGAATTAATTTTTTGCAGTTTAATGCAATTTTTTCTCTTTGAACTGCCATTTTGTCATTAAACCTGGAATATCCTTACATTAGGCTTAGAGATGTGCTAGGGTTTAACACCACAAATACGTATGATTTCTCTTTAACTCGGTTGTTATTAATAATGGGAGTATTTAGGAACTAATTAGAAGTGTAATAGGTCAAAGTTTTTTCCTCGTGGAATTTCCCATTAAGAAGGAATAATGCCTTGAATAACGGGGCTACAACCAACAGCTCTATCTTGGGCCCGTAATTTCTGCTTCACTTAGGTTTGCCTGTTGTACTTCCACGTTATTTAGTAGACATAATTAGTGTAGTGCTCCCTGTATTATATGCCTTGAATGACAAGAGCCATAGTATATAATTTAGTACTTAACTTAGAAGCAGCTTTTGTATTGTGAAAGTGCCATAGGGGAAAGCAAATCTGCTGTAGGAATAAGGAACACAGAGGCTGATGTTAAAACAGATTACATGGCTGTTCCCATTCACAGCAAGCAAAGAAAATTCTGTTCAAATGACTGAATTTTCAAATTAAGGAGAACTATGTCTTCTGTTTTATAACTAAATGCACCACAATTATGACTGTAACACTAGAAAGAGAAAAGGAACCAGCAGTAGACGAAGATGTGTGCCATGAATCCACTGGGTTAAGAATAGCCTGAGTGAATTTATTCTTTTTCTTGGAACCATGTGAAATAAACAGCGAGTTGCATAATAAAAATCCTTCATAGCACACTGCAGAAAAGAGCCATTATTAATCTGTGTAATGAAACAAGTCAGAGTCTGTTGAACAAGTTTGCATTCCTGCTGAAATCGAACATTCATCTGCAACTGTTTCTAGTTATACCTCACATCAGAGATGGTAAAATGCCAGTAAAAATTGAGTGATCTGCAATGAAAAAGACTCATTACAGTATGGTACCTTCTCCATTTCCTTGGTTTTGCAGGGCTGTTTGTGCCATTATTTCCCTGGGTATATTTCCTGAGTGCTGTTCATCCCAGTCACAGTTGTCTGAAGGTACTATTTGTGATGAGTCGACCATCTTATTGTGCCAAGGTTGAAGTAAGGAGACACAGCTGCTGAGGTGTCTGTAACTTTGTTGAAGGGCCACAGGAGCCTTACTATTTTACCAAATCGAAGGATGTGTTTCTTGCTCGAGGAGATGTGTCCTCCTTTAAAAATATGATATGGTCATTTACAACCAAGAGGGGGCTCCAGGGTGGGGATGAAGGCTGCATGCTTTGAGGGCCTCATGAAACTTTATATCTGAGAATAAACTATTTTTTTTTTAATTTGAAAACTGTCTTAATTGTAGCTCATTGGTCCCATTCTTGATTAAAACATTCCTTTTCTGATTTAAATACGATATTGCACTTTAGGTGCTCTCTGTGTTGCTGTGCCACCGAAAGAAGCCGACAGCTCCCAAATACCACAGACTGGGTAAATATTCTCCTGTGTGATTTTCCAGACTTTTTTGATGCTGAGCTCTTGAAGAATGTGACATGTTTAAACCACACTGGTTTAAACATGTCTGGTGATCTTTGGCTTTCAGGATCTGCTTCAGCAGCTTGGTGGAGTTTCATGCTGCCCACCCAGACCTCAGCCTGAACCAAAGACGTGTGCCCACATATTGGCATTACTAATTATAAAATATTTCCGGCTACGCTAAAATAAAGAGACTGAGTGTAGGACTCTTTCAATGCAGTCTGCACAACAACAATATAAAATAAAGACTTCTTTCTATCACAGAAGAAATTGGTACAAAAATGGGCATGTTTCAAAATACTTTCCTAAGTTAGTGGCTCCTGTGAATAATTTTGAGTCAAGACTAACAACTAAGTGTTATAAGACATGCTGAAATCCTACCAGGATCCTGGTCGGTTTTACAAGAAAGTATTTTACAGTTAAAAATATCAAGTCTGTAGTAAAATTAGCTTGTCCTGCAGCAATCTCCACTACAATTAGATGTCATTAATAATGCAGTGTTGAAAAAGTTTGCATAAGAAATCCAGATCATTAATATTTTATTGTTGCTAATATGCTTTGATTTCAGTTCGTGTTTTCTGACTCTAGCAAGGGGAAAAGTGGTTTTTAACAGTGTTTTTTCCATATGAGCAGAGAAATATTAATCACTTTCTCAGGAACTTCCCAGGGGAACTTGCACATAGGTAAAGCTTATTTTCAGGCTTCTTTCTCATTCAGGTTTGTTCTGATTAACATTATATGAGCCTTTTCCTTTAAATTCAGTGTGTGAAATCTTGTTCTGCCAAAGCCCGAGGCACAAATTCCCTGGTTACATTTGGAATGAAATTCTGACCCTGTTAATAATCAAAGATTTGACAAATGCCAAAGTGCTGAATGAGATCAGAACACAAAAGCTCCTTCCACATAACTAATTTCTAACAGCTAATCATTGGAGTCCTTTTCAATAGCTGGAGGCCACCCAGCTGCAGAAAATGTTCACCTGTAGAACTTTATCAAAAGTAGTCGCATGGATTTCGGTGATGACTCACGGTGCCTGATACAATTTGACACAGTAAAGGAATCTGTCAAATCAAAATTAAAGCAGAAGGGAATATTTTTGTATTTCAGAGTCGAACCAAGGCAGGAAGATTTGTGTGCTTTGCTGCTGGATGTATGTAAGCAGGAGCCTGTCTATGAAAAGCACCATCAGAAAACAGAATCTTAGTGAAACTATAGAAACAGAGTTATAGACACAATCCCAAAAAAACCTGCCTTAAAAACAGACAGAAATACAGAAATCTTGTTTGAGGTCAGTAGGTATGCGTTAGTGGCAGAAATGTCTGATAATATTGTCATTTCATATGATTAATTTATTCCTCACAGATGCTTCTAGTGTTTCCTTTCTTCCTGTGAATTTTACATTAATTTGACTTTGAAGTAGTCTTAGCTCTGTAATTACCTATTGTGATCACCAATAAAGGCATTAGTCTTATGTCTTATTGTAATTTCAATGAAGTGATGATTTCATAGCTATTTAACTGTATAAAGACTTAGTATGGCATTGTTTATGGAATTCTACTGCACCCATAAAAAAGGCTATTTCTTTGAAAGATAAAAATGCTCTCGCTTAGAGTTGCCATTGAAATGAGAATGCCTTTTTACGGCAGTGGTAACTACAACTTATAGTCATTAAGTCTCAAAAGAATCCTTTATTACCTCCCCTCTTTGTTTTTTAAGCTGACATACTGTAGAAATAAGTAACATTCGAAGATTTTGTGACAGTGTAAAGCTGTTCTAGGAAGTATTTGATTAAGCTAATATAGTACTAATCTGTCATTTTTTTTTTGCCTTAACAATATTATCTGGTTAACCTTTTACTGATTTTGTTTCCTTTAATAAAAAAAAAAAAAAAAAAAATTAATATTTTTACATTACTAAAAATGGTTTTCTGGTACAAATATGCCACAGTCACTGTCTTAAAATGACATTGCAGAGGGTAATTACTCTAAAGATTTATTTACTCAAAAATATTCTAAATCACCTAATTCATTAATTTCCACCTTATTAATGGCCTTGTCAGCATTTAAGACCAGCATGACTAATCAGATGTCAACAAAATGCAATTACTACCAAGTGTAAAGTAATTTTCATCCTTATGATTTTAATGAGCCTGATACAAAGCAAATTCTCCTGTAATTGCAGTGTTCCTCAACTACTCCCCATAAAGTTATGGCTTGGGCTTTCCATCACTATGACTACCTTGCAAAAGGGATTTGAGGTACTGAAATCCTTTCTTTTTTCTTTGACTCAATTTTATGGTTAAGTCAGTTCCATATACGAGAGACTTTCTGGTTTTATTGGTAATTACAGCACAGTTTTCTAAAATACACAACTGAAATATTCGTTTTCATTAATCTGTTGCTAGGTAATTTTTTGTAGACTCCTCTATAACTTCATTACTGACAATTTCATGGTTTTATTCCCAAATTTATTTTCAAATTCTAGAAATAGTTCTCTCTGTTAGGGAAATTCCATCATTTGGCACCTTTCTGAACTTCTATGGAAAAGGAAAATCTGTTTCTCTTTGTGAAGAAGTTTTTCATTATTTTATAATTTTGGGGACTGAAGGAAATGTTGGAAACTTAACTGAGATGGTTTTGATCATCTTTTACAGTACAAAATTACCGAATCGGCACAATGAGACTGGAACTTACTACTCGAAGTACTTTGCACTGTGATCTGTCAGGGCCTGTCCAACAGAGCTGGATACAGTCCTGGTTTCTTGGTGAGCTCACTGACATTTAGGAGATTCTCAGTCCCTTCTTGTCCATCTGTGAACAAACCCATTTACTACCATAAATCTGTAGCCATGGAGAAAGAAAAGGAAGAAGCTGACATATAAGGCCTGCTTATGTAAATGGTGCATCTGGTGCTTTTTGAGGTAGTGCCAGTGACTATTTCTAAGCAGACTAAGACACCCACAGCCAACTGATGGGAAGATCAATCAAAACCATGCCCTGGTATATTTTAATTTCTGTAGAACTGAAGAAGAACACCCCACCTATACAAAAAAAAATTGAAATATTATCTAAAGACACATAATTACTAAATCATACACTTACATGTAGCAGGATGTCTTCATGATTAAAATTTACTCTTATGGAATGTTCAGAATATATAAGTTCTCTTTCTATTTTTTCCTCCCTCACTGTATCCATAGCAAGTCTTTAAAAATAAATGGAATATTGTGGCTTTCAGATGATACCTTAGAACCGGTACAGATTGTTTGCCAAGAATGATACAGAGAAATTATGAAAATTAAATAGATGAACTCTGAAATGATACAAAGAGATGTGTAGCAATTTGGGTGTGGTTTGCAAGTACCCTTGTTGTGTGTCAGGAATTCAAGTTAACAGAGGCAGGAGGAGGTGAGTCTGTAGAGGCCTCAATGTCCAGCCCTTGACAAAATACAGCAAGGTAAGAAGATGGTTCTGATTTTTATACGTTTTTTTAATCTTCTTGATTTCCAGTTACCTGCTGCTCTTCATACTCATGTGTATCAGCCTTTGGAATAACTTAAAGTCAAAGCCCAAAGTTTGCTGAGTCTTTGAGCAGCAATAACTATTACTGTTTGGTTTTCAAAAGTAATTAATAAGTTTTCCAAAGGCTACTGTTGAATCTATAATTTTCTAGCCAGCAAGACTATCATTTTCATGTGAGTGCCATTGTGCATGTGAGCAAAGCTCAGCTTTTTTCTCCTTGCCACTGTATTTAATTGCTGTAGCTCTGCCAGAGTTGACTTCTGATGTGGCTGTTTCATGGGAATGGTTTGTGTTATGTCCTTTCTCTGTTTCGGACAGCCAGATTAACATCAATATTTCATTCCGATTTTACAAACTAGACTGTGTTGACTCAGCTGAAGAACTGTCCCACGAAGTAACATTCTGCACCTCACCTCTTGTTACCAGTAAAAAGCTGCTGGGGTGGTAACATTAGGAAGAATTGCAATTGTTTAGGAAAATGCGTATCTGCCCTCAGCTGCAGCCTCAGGGCCAAGTACAATTAGATTCAGAAATACTGTCTTAGAGTATTGTATTATCAGAGTCAGTTTTGCCCGTCTTTCCTGAGTCTGCATACCCAAATTAATTTCTCCCTTTGTGCTGCTTGCATAAAAGTCTGTTTTACTAACTACTACAATACTTTTGTAGGTGATTAACAGAAATTAGAAGAAGACTAATTGCATTATGGCTACATAACAAATTATGTTTTCCACCCACCTTTTGAAGTTAATATTTAGAAAAAGCAGTGCATGTATTTTCAGACTTCAAAGCCATCTAGCATGCAAAATCACAACTTTCCACTATCCTGATAGGAACCCATTCAGTCAGGTAGCTGAATGACAGCTGAACAGAATCCAGCTGGACAAGTTTCACTTTGAAAGTAGCCTGAAAACCTGTCAGCATGTCACAAAAATTGTAGCATCAGATGCCACAAGTTGATTTTTTTTTTTTTTT